>PVLD010011050.1:0-67257 GCA_004027595.1 Dinomys branickii | reverse complement strand
CAAAGACCCAATCCAGAAATGGGCATCTGAGATGAATACACACTTCTCAGATAAAGAAATACAAATGGCAAATAAATATATGAGAAAATGTTCCACATCCTTAGTCATCCGAGAAATGCAAATAAAAACAACACTGAGATTTCATCTCACCCCAGTAAGAATGGCCAGTATGAAAAAATCATCCAATAACAAATGCTGGCGAGGCTGTGGAGAAATAGGGACTCTATTACACTGCTGGTGGGAATGCAGACTGGTGCAACCACTGTGGAGAGCGGTTTGAAGATTCCTCAGCCAACTAGGTCTAGAGGTTCCATTCAAACCAGCTATTCCCCTTCTGGGTATTTTTCCAGAAGATCTGAAAGCATCATATCACTCTGATATATGTCCACCCATGTTTATAGCAGTGCAATTTGTAATAGCTAAATTGTGGAAGCAATGCAAATGTCCATCCACAGAAGACTGGATTAAAAAACTGCGGCATATTTATATAATGGAATACTATTCAGCTATAAAGGGGGACAGATTTGGGGCCTTTGTAGCAAATGGTCACAACTGAACATCATACTCATAAGTGAAATAAATCAGAGGTACATGTGCAGGCAACGTATTGTATCACTGGTGTAAGAACCTGAGGGTGGGAACATAAACTAAGAGACATGAATGAAATCTGTTCAAAAACAAAGAACAGATAGGACGTGGGAAAGGAGAAAAGAAAGAGGCAAAAATGTATGTAGGAATGTATGTATGTGTATACATATGTGCAGGATGGCTAACATGGTTCTACTATTGTCTTATGTCACTTAATGGTATGGAATAGTTTATGACAGGTTGTTTGATCAATCTTGTATGTCTATATGTGTTCTCCAGAGCATACATTTTGAAGATATCAATATGCAATGCAACAACTATTGTTGGTTTTCTGTTGCTTTGTCTATAATTCAGTTCTGATTATACGGTTATTGAGCGACTTTGTGTCTCTTTGTTAATGCTTTCTGGTTTTTTTCTTTCTTTCTTTCTTTTCCTGTTGTTGATGATGTAGTTCTTTTTGCTTTCACACTTTAAAAAGAAGTTGTACTACTGACTTAGATCACTTTATTGTAAGGAATAGTTGATTAATTGTCTGATCAATTTTGCATGTCTATATCTGTTTTCCTGCATATACACTTAGAAGTTATCAATATGTAATGCAACGACCATTGTTGATTCCCTGTCACCTTATCTGTAACTCAGATTCGATTGTACTATTCTTATGCTACTTTGTGTATGTTAATATCTTTTTGTTTTTATACTTTTAAAATAAAAAAAATAGATGGCATGTCCAGAGATAAGAGGAATGGAACCTTTGCCCATGGCCTGCTATGTACAAATAATAATAAGAGTGTATCCTAACTGATTAGGATTCGTCAAAAACCTGCTAGGATGGCTTAACATTAAGGGGCCACAAGACTAAAACTCTGTGACTGTTTTAATAGATACAGATATAATTCAACTCACATGTATTAAAATGTCTTAGCAAATAAGGGAAAGGAATGATTTAAGCTGGTAATGATCAATAGTGCTAATAACAAAATATTATTTAATACTGAAACATGAAAAATAGTCTCTTTAGAAGCTGGATTATACCAGGATGCCTCTGATACCATTTTAGCTTTGAGGAGATAAAGCGAAGAGCTCAGGAAGCTGGGACACCCAGAGGCTGCATGGAGAAGGCAGTGCACAGAGAGGAGAGGGGAGCAGAGGAAACAGAAGAGATCTACCGCAGCGACAGCAGTCGCGGTTACAAGCAGTCTGCTAAATTATGATCCGTGTGTTATGCAAGGCGACTCTCTTAGGGTAAGACGAGGGCTACCGAGAGGAGTAGCCTATCACAAGAGTTTACCCTGCCCGATAATAAAATGTTTACAACTTGTAGTGCACAGAATGCCAGGAAGGTGTTTATAAAGCGGTGACTTAGTAGTGGGGAAATACTAGCCATGTTACTCAACCTTCGGTCCCTGACCAACTATCTGGGAAGTTACCCTAAAGGAAAGAGAGGTTCACCTGGCTCGTGCTTTCAGATATTGCAGTTCACCATCAGCTGCTTCCACCCGTGTTGGCCGAAGTGAGGAAGAACATCATGGCGGATGTGCATGGTAGACCAAAGACATTCAGGGGGAAAGCGGGGAGAGCTGGTGGGCTAATGGCTTTTTTTCATTCCATCTGAGTCCTCATCCTACTGGAAAATGCTGCCCACATTCAAGAAAGGTCTCATCTCTCAGCTTGCTGTCACACCTGCCAATCATCTCTAGAAAACACCCTTGGAGACACACACAGAAGTGTGCTTTACTGATTTCCCAGGCTTTTCTCAACCTAAGCAAGTTGACACTCAAGATGTACAGTCATATAAGCTCAAGATTAAAAAGAGCTGTAGTTTATCTGACAAAACTTAAAAGCAAACAACAAAAAATCAAGCTTTTTCTAAGCAGCTAGCCACTGTCACAAGATAAAGTTCAAGGAGTGTTTTTGTTTAATACACAATTATCCAGGACGCAATATTGAAAACTCTGTGATCTCATCTATTTAAAAATTAATGAGCATTCAAAAATCAAAATATATGACACACAGTGAAGAAAATTATCAATTAATCAAACTTTACCCAGCATTTCATGGGTCCAAAATGTAGTGAGGTTGAACATCATTTCAATCCTCATAAAAAGAAAAAAAAAAACACTGAATAAAATGAAAATCAGCAACTCATGTTAGAATCATTAACAACCAAGATCATTGAGGAAATCATAGATCTCAAACTGGAGACAGGTGAACACAGAGACCCACAGCTTACTGGAGCAGAAGCTCAGGAACAGAGGATACCAGTAGCCCCAGCACTGCATTCCTTCCACCCAGCTAAAGGATGAAAGGACTAGAAGACAAAAACAAGCACAGAGATTAAGAGAAACAAAGATAAAACAGCACCAAATAATGGAAGTATAAATCTAACAATAGCAGTAATAATTTCCAATGCAAATGTTTTAACTATTTTAAATAAAGAAACCATAACAGTGGACAAAAACAAGACACGTGTACATGTTGTTTGTAAGAAATACATTTTTGCATTAAAAGAAATAGAAAAAGCATACTATGCTGACATGATTCGTGGAAGTCTAGAGTAGCTATCTTAACTCCAGACAAAGCCACTTCAGAATAAGGATTACTAGCAGCAAAAGGAAGGGCATAAAATAATGGGATAAGGATCAACTTTATAATAGTTGAATAATCTTTCATGTGTATGTGCCTAACAACTGGATCAAGAAAAGCAAAGTAAAAACTGGTAGAACCCACTATTGTATTTGAAGACTTCAGCAACTTTCAGAATTTGACAAATGTAGCATACACAAAATTAGTAAGGATATAAAACAGCCTGAATTCAATACCATCATAAATCAAACTGGGAATAATTGACATTTAGGGAACACTTCACCTATTAACAGAATATACATTCTTCTGAAGCTTTCACGGAGTATTCACCAAAATAGACCACATACTTGATACAAAACACAGAATGCCAACTTTAACAGTATAAGAATTATGGAAGTATTCTCTCAAACTACAACAGGATGAAGCAAAAGATCAAAAGAGAAATGAAGAATTTCAACACACTTGTAGATTAAACAACATACTTCCAATTAACACATTAGCAAAAAACCTTCAGGAATAATTTAAATATGTTTTAAACTGAATGAAATTGAAAATAAGACATCACATTTTTGTAATACAGAAAAAGCAATGTTCCTAGGAAGTTACTAAATGCATATAATGAAATAAAGATCTCAAACCAGTAAGTGATCTAAGCTTCCACACTAGAAAACCATAAAAGATTCAAAGTAAGTACAAGGAATAAAATTCAAAAATTAGTGCAGAAATCAGTAAAACTAAAAACATACAGTAGAGAAACTTAGTAAAATGAAGGCACTGGTATTCTGAATGATTTAGTAAAATTGACATAAAGTACTTCCAGATGGGATAAATAAGGAAGAGAAGAACGTAGTATACACTAATCAGAAAGGAGAATATTGCCATCAATCCTGATCCTGTGGACATTAGGCAGATAACAAACAAAACTATGCGTAAGTATATGGGCACAAATTGACAATAGAGCTAAACCAGCCAATTCTTAAATAACAAAATCTGCCAGTATTCACACAAAATCAAATAATCTGAATTGACCCTTATTTATTAAAACTACAATCAATAATTTGTAACTTCATAAAAGTAAAGCTTCAGACCTAGATGATGTCACTGACAAATTCTGAAAAACATTTAAGAAATAAAATTTACAAATCCTCTATAATCTGTTACCAAAAGTTTAAGCATGACAAATATTTCCCAATCTATTGTATGAGACAAGCATTACCCTCATAACAAATCAGGTAATCATATTTTAAGAAAGGAAAGCTATACACCAATATCTTTTCAAGTACAGATTTAAAATTTATTTAGAAAATATTAATGTCTATAAAAATTATGTAATAAAAAATTACTCACTGTGATGAGTTGGAATTTATCCCAGGTACACAAATCTGATTCAGCATTTAAAATCAATTAGTCTGATTCATCATATTAACAGACTGAAGAAGAAAAAGCATATGATGATATCAAAGGATGTAGAAAACATATTTAATAAAACCCAGTACCAATTTATGATAAAACATTTCAGCAGCCTAGAAATAAAAAGAAACAACAATGTGATAAAGGATAACTACTAGAAAATCGATAAGGAATAAGGACAGAATATGTCCTCCTATCTGTCCTATTCCAAATCGCTCTAGCAGTCCTAGCTAATACAAGACAAGCTAAGCTAATACACAAGATACATAAATTAAGAAGGAATAACTAAAAATGTCTTGGTGTATAATGACATCTGCTACATAACAACCTCAAATAACTGCCAAAAACTTACTGTTAGATTTCTCTAGGAAACCAGAATAGACAGAAAATAGATAGATAGATAGATAGATAGATAGATAGACGCGTACATACATACCTACTTATGCAAGGGGATTTATTAAGTAGGCTCACACATTTGGAAAAAGAGTCCACAACAGTTATCTGGTGTTGCAGAGCTGGAATATCTAGTAATTGATCAGGCTAAGAAACTGGAAGCCACCGAACAAACATTGAGGACATAGTACCAGTCCAAGACAGAGCACCTGATGCCCTCTAGATGGTCAGGGGTACATGCCTGAATTTGTCGGCTGCAGAAACTCAAGTCTAATGTCTACAAGCCATATCGAGAAAAGATGTAACCACCCAGGTAGAGCAGAGCTCTTCAGTACACACTCTTTCTCCTTCCTCAGCCTTTTATTTCATCCAGGCTACAAGCTCACTTGATGGCGCCAACTGTAATCCAGGTAGATTGAAAATGTGATTAAAAAATTACCGACAAAGAAAAGCCCAGGCCCTGATGGATTCACAACAGAATTTTAAAAGAAAATCTGACAAGACTTAATGCCAACATTCCTAAAACTCTTCAAGAAAATTGAAAAGGAAGCAATTCTCCCTAACTCATTTCTGGAGGCAAATATTATTCTGATAACAAAACCAGAGAAAGACCTAACTAAAAAAGAGAACTACAGACCAATGTCCCTAAAGAATATAGATGCAAAGATACTCAACAAAATACTGGCAAATAGAATGAAGCAAATCATCAAGGAAATCATATACCTCAACCACATCATATTCATTCCAGGAATGCAGGAATGGTTCAATATTTGCAAATCAACTAATGTTACACACTATATCAACAGAGCCAAAGACAAAAACCATATGATCATCTCAATAGAGCAGAAAAAGTTCTCAACAAAGTCCAACATGCATTCATGATAAAAACTCTACAGAAAATAACAATAAATGGTCTTACCTCAACCTAATCAAAGCCATCTATGACAAACCAACAGCCAACATCACACTAAATGGACAAAAATTGAAAATTTTTACTTTAAAATCAGGAGCAAGACAAAGATGCCCACTGTCACAGCTCCAGTTCAACATAGTTCTGGAAGCATTAGCCAGAGCAATTAGCAAGAGAGAGAATTAAAGGAATAAGGATAGGAAAGGAAGAAGTAAAACTATCACTATTTGTACATGACAAGATACTTTACATGAAAGACCCCAAAAACTCCACAAGAAGACTCCTTGAATTAATAAACAATCTCAGCAGTGTGGCTGAATACAAAGTCAACACCCCAAAATCAGTAACATTCCTATACACAAACAACAAACAGACTGAGAAAGAAATTAAGGAAATCATACCTTTCACAATACCATCCAAGAAATTGAAATATTTAGGAATTAATCTAACAAAAGAAGTATATGATCTATTCAATGAAAACTACAGTACTCTGAAAAAAGAGATTGGAGAGGATTTCAATAAATGGAAAATATTCCTTGCTCATGGATAGGAAGAACCAACATTGTGAAAATAGCCACATTACCAAAAGTGTTATACAGATTCAATGCAATTCCCTTTGAACTACCATTAGCATACCTCACAGATCTAGAGAAAACATTCCTTAAATTCATCTGGAATCAGAAGAGACTCAGAATGGAAAAAAGCAGTCCTGGGCAACAAGTATAAGTCAGGTTGAATTACAATCCCTGACCTGAAATTATACTATAAAGCTACTGTAATGAAATCAGCATGCTACTGGCTAAAAAATAGATCCAAAGATCAATGGAACAGACTGGTAGACACAGACACAGCCACAAACACACTCAGCCACTTAGTATTTGATACAGGTGCCAAACAAATTCACTGGAAGAATGATAGCCTCTTTAAAAATGCTTCTGGAAAAATTGGTTTGCCACCTGTCAAACACTGAAATTAAACCCAAGGCTATCACCATGCAAAAAACTCAAGTCAAAATGGATCACATATCTCAATATTAATGTAGAAACACTATATCTATTGGAAGAGAAAGTAGGTAAAATCCTTAAAGACATAGGGGTAGGGGTAGGAAGAGAGTTCATGAACAAAAACCAAACTGCCCATGAAATACTTCAAAGAATCAACAACTGGGATATTATCCTACTGAGAAGTTTCTACAAATCTAAAAAAAATAACCAGCAGAGTACAAAGAAAACTGACAAATTGGGGAAAAAATTTAGCTGACAGTTCCTTGGACAAAGGTCTTCTATCTCGAACATATAAAGAATTTAAAAACATCAGTCCCTCCAAATTCAAAGACCCAATCCTAAAATGGGCAGCTGAGAATATACACTTCTCAGATAAAGAAATACAAATGGCAAATAATTACAGGAGAAAATGTTCAACATTATTAGTCATTTGAGAAATAAGAATTAAAACAACACTGAGATTTCATCTCATCCCAGTAAGAATGGCTATCATTAAGAAATCAACCAATAAAAAATGCTGACAAGGCTGTGGAGAAATAGGAACTCTTCTCCACTGCTGGTGGGAACGCAGACTGGTGAAAGCACTATGGAAATCAGTTTGGAGATTCCTCAGCAAACTAGGTCTAGAGGTCCCATTCAACCCAGCTATTCCCCTTTTGGGTATTTTCCCAGAAGATCTGAAAAGATATCGCAGCAATATATGTGCACCCATGTTCTTAGAGGCACAATTCGTAATTGCTGAATTGTGGATGCAACCCAAATGTCCATTCACTGAGGACTGGATAAAAAAAATTATACTTTTATATGATGGAATATTACTCAACTATAAAGAAAGATAAACTCAGGTCTTTTATAGGTAAATGATCATAACTATAGACCATACTCATAAGTGAAATATATCAGACCTGCATATATAAGCAATGTATTGTGTCACTAGTAAAAATCCTGAAAGAGTGAATAGAAGTAGGAGGTATGATAGATACTGTGAAATGAAAGGAAAAGGAAAATACTCAAAAGTCAAGGACAAACGGGGTGTGGGAAAAGAAAAGGGAAAGAGGAGCAAATTATTTATATACAGGATAGCTAACAGTGGTACTACTGTCTTCTATTGCTTTACTGAAAGGAACAGTTAATGTTTACTTGTTTGATCGATATTGTTTGTCTCTATTTCTTTTCCTGAGAAACCACATTGAAGATATCAATACATAATACAACAACCATTGTTAATTTCCTATCACTTTGTGTGTAACTCTGTATTGTTTTTATTGTTCTTATGCTGTTTCATAAATGGAAGTCTGTTTGTTAATGTTTTCCTTCTTTTATTTAAAGAAAAACAAAAAAGCTTATGAAGAACCTTAATAGCACACATCATTCACAAATAAAACTACAAGAAAATACAACTATACAAATATTAGAATAGTTTAATTTAAAATGCCAAATTTTAGTGACCACCTCAACCAAAAGATCTTTTATTCATTGCTGATAGTAATGCAAAGAGGCATAGCCACTTTGAAATACATTTTGACAGTTTTTTATATGAAACATATTTTCTGTACAATCCAGGGCTTCTTGATATATAGCCAAATGAGTTGAAGATTTATGTCGCCTTATAAAGATGCACAGAAAAGTTTAAGACAGTTTAACTTATAATATCCATAACCTGAAGATCTGAGATGCTTTTCAGTCCACGAATAGATTAACAGCTATACAGCAGTTAATGTAATATTATTCAAAATAATAGAGCTATCAAGCCAAGAAAATACATGAAAGAAGCTGCCATGCATATTGTTAAATGAAAGATGTTAAGAGGGTGCTTAGTGTGTGGCTCCCAAAACACAAATAATGAAAATATAAAAGGTGATCAGAACTCAAGGAAGAAGAATCAATATGCAGAACCCATGCTGGAAATGTAGGGCGCTAAAATAATATGTACATGGTGAATTCGTGGCTTTATACATCTGGCAAAACCTGTAGAAAGTACAACACTGAAGAATGAGCCCTAATATTCACTGTGAATTTCAATTAATAATAAGCACCAGTACCTGTTCATCAAGTGCAAGATAAAATACTCTATATTAATGCAAAATGTTAATGATAAAGGAATTTATATGGAAAAAGAGATGGTATATGGAAACTGTGGCTTCTCTTCAGTTTTCTGTGAATCAGAAGTTGCACTGAAGAACAAAATATTAAAAGCAGCTAGAGAAAAACAATAAATCACCTATACAGAAATGCTCATCAGAGTCACAGAAGACTTCTCAACACAAACCCTCAAATCAAGGGGATCCTGGAGTGAGGTACTTCAATCCCTAAAAGTGAACAATCTTCAACACAGATTGATGTACCCCACCAAGCTATCTTTCAAAATCAATGGAGAAATAAGATAATTCCATACCAAAGAATAATTGAAGAAATTCATGACCACCAAACCAGCTCTGCAGAATGCTCTGAAGGACATATTAGAAAGATATAATGAAGAGCACAGAAACACAAACACTACTAGGAAGAAGTCATAAGGCAGGGCAAGCAATTAAAGAGGAGTTAGGGAACTGACAAGGAGAAAATAACATAAAGATAAGCCAATATAGAAGAGTTATAACAATTAATGTAAATGGTCTCGACTCACCAATCAAAAGAAACACACTGGAGAAATGGATCAAAAAACAAGATCGAACAATATGCTGTATTTGAGAAACACATTTAAACCAAAAAGAAATTCATAGACTAAAAGTCAAAGGATGATCCTACATGCCACAAGAACACAGAGAAAAGTGGGGGTAGCTATTCCACTTGCAGACAATTTAAACTTTAAGCCAAAACTGATCAAAAGAGACAAGGAAGGTCACTAAATACTTGTTAAGGGAAAACTCCAAGAATAAAAGATAACAATTGTAAACATAAATGCATCAAATAATGGTGCACCCAACTACATAAAATAAATATTAACAGACATGAAAAACCCAATAAGCACTAACAAAATTACAATGAGAGACCTTGATATTTAACTTTCACAAATAGATGAATGAGAGAAAAAATTAACAAAGAAATATGAAAATCAAACCAAGACTATGAACAAATGAACTTGATAGATGTCTACAAAGTGTGCCACCTCTAAACATCAGAATACACATTCTACTCAGCTGCACATGGGAAGTTCTCCAAAACAGATCACATAAGAGCCCACAATACATGTGTAAGTAAATATAAATGAACTGAAATTATGGATACTATCTGAACATAACACAACGAAACTGGAAATAAATGACAAAAGGAATCACAAAAACTACATAAACACATGGAAATTCATGCCCTTCTTAACAACAAATGAGTCACAGAGGAAATTAAAGATGAAATTAAAAAGTATATATAATTAAAAAATAATGCCAATATAACTTCCTGAAACTTATGGGTTGCAAAGAAAGCCCATAAGAGGGGAATTTGAAGTTATGAACTCACATCAAGAAAACACAATGAGCTCAAATAAACAACATATTGTTGAACTACAAACTTCTAGAAAAAGAAGAACAAATCAAACCCAAAGCTCATATGAGGGAGAAATTATAAAGATCAAAGAATAAATTAATTCAATTGAGACTAGGAAAAAAATACAAAGAATCAAAAGCTGATTCTTTGAATGAATAAATAACATTGACAAACCATTAGCCAATCGCATCAAAAAGAGAAAAGAAAAAACACAATTTCAATCAATTGGGAATGAAAAGGGAGAAATCACAACAGATCCTAGAGAAATTCAGAAGATCATCAATGCCCACTACATGAATGCATATTCCCATAAAATGGAAAACACAAAAGAAATGGACAGATTCTGAGACATAATCAACTTGTCAAGCCTAAATCAAGAAGATATAAAAATTCTAAAAAAACCTCATATCAGCCAATGAGGTTGAAAGTATAATTAAAAATTTACCAACAGAGAAAGTGTAATTAAAATTTTACCAATGAAGAAAAGCCCAGGCCCTGATGGATTCATTGTTGAATTATACAAGAAATTTAGAAATGAGTCAATTTTGGAATCCTTTAAAGACATTGAAAGGAAAATAATACTCCCAAAATTATTTCTGGAAGCAAGTACTACCCTGATTGCAAAACCAGAGAACAACACAACCAAAAAAGAAAATGACAAGCCAATATGCCTAATGAATATAGACATGAAAATCCTCCATAAGACACTGGCAAACAGAATGCAGGAAATCATCAAGAAGATTATATAACATGACCAAGTAGCATTTATCCCAGGGATGCAGGAATAGTTCAATATATGCAAATGAATAAATGTAATACACTATATGAACCAAAGATTAAAGTCACATTATCATCTCAATAGATTCAGAAAAAGCATTTGACAAAGTCCAACACCCACTTATGATAAAATCTCTGAGGAAATTGGAATAGATGGTCTTTAACTTAATCTTATAAAAGCCATCTATGACAAACCAGTAGCTAATGTCATACTAAATGGTCAAAAACTTAAAGCTTTCACTTCAAAATCTGAAATAAGAGAAGGATGTCCGCTACCACCTCTCCTATGCAATATAGTTCTGGAAACATTAGCCACAGTAATTAGACAAGAGAAAACAATACAAAGAATGTGAATAGGAAAGGAAGAAGTTAAATTATCAATATTTGCAGACAAGACACTCTACATAGAAGATCCCAAAAGCTCAACCAAAGAACTTATGGATTTAATAAATGAATTTAGTAGTGTAGCTGGACACAAAGTTAACACTCAAAAATCAGTAGCATTCCTATACACAAGCAACAAACTGAGAGAGAGAGAGGAATTAGGGAAACCACATTCTCTATAATAGCATCCAAACAATTAAATAATTAGTAATCCATCTAACAAAAGAAGCAAAGATGTATGCAATGAAAACTACATTACTTTGAAAAAGGAGATCAAAGAAAATATCTGAAAATGGGAAGATATCCCTTGCTTATAGATAAAAAGAACCAACATAGTGAACATGGCTGTACTCTCAAAACTGTTATACAGATTTAATGCAATCTCATTAAAATACCATTAGCATAGCTAACTAGAGAAAAAATTCCTAAAATTCATAGGGAATCAGGAGACCTACAATAGCAAATACAGTTTGGGTAACAAAGGCAAGTCAGGGGGGAATCACAATGCCAGTCCTGAAATACTACTACAAAGCTATATGGTACCAGGAAAAAAAAAAATACCGGAGGATCAGTGGAACAGAACAGAAGATACACACACAAATCCAAACACACTTATCCACTTTATGCTTGACAAAGAAGTCAAACATTTCACAGGAAGAAAGATAGACTCTTTAGTTAATGGTGCTGGAAAAACTGGCTTTCCACATGCTGAAGATATAGTAGACTCATGTCTATCACCATGCACTAAAGTCAAAATGGTTCAAAGATCTAAATATTAAAACAGAAACACTGAATCTAGTGGAAGAGAAAGTAAGTAGAAATAGGTGTAGGCAGGCACTTTATGAATAAAACGCAGACAAGATGGGAAATGCTACAAGGGATCTCACCTTATTAATAAGTTTCACACAACAAAATAAATCACCAACACAGTGATAAAACAACCCTCAGAGTGTAAAAATTATAGCCAGTTGTCCCTCAGACAAAATACTTATACCTAGAACATATAAAGAATTGAAGAATATCGCCCCCCATTCAAAGACCCAATTCAAAAATAGGCATCTGAGATGAATATGCACTTCTCAAATGAAGAAATACAAATGATAAATACATGAAAAACTGTCCAACATCACTGGTCATTCAAGGGATAAAAATTAAAGCAACACTGGGATTCTATCTCACCCCAGAAAGAATAGCTGTCAGCAAGAAATCAACCAATAAGAAATGCTGGAGGGACTGTGGGGAAAAGGGACCACTCTCCACTGTTGGTGGGCATGTAGGCTGGTGCACCACTGTGGAAATCAAAGTGGAGATCCCTCAGAAAACTGGGATTAGAAGTCCCATTCGACCCAGCTACTTGCCTCCTGGGTATCTTCTCAGTAGAATTAAAAACCTCATACCACTGTGATATATGTGCACCCATGTTTATAGCTGCACAATCTGTCACAGCTAAATTTTAGAAACAACCCAAATGCCCTTCAAACAAGCAATGGCTAAAAAATAAGTGGGATTTTTTTATACAATGGAATAGTATTTAAGTTTAAGGAAGGATAAGCTTGAGACTTTTATAGGTAAATGGCTGCAAATTGAGACCATACTCAGAAGTGAAATAAACCAGACTCACATGTGTAAACATCATGTTGTCTCACAGCTGGGAGAAAATGAACGTGTGTATAAGATCCAAAGTATACAAGAGACATTGGGAATAGGGAAGAAAATGTCGGAAAGAAAAGAAAAACTGTGATGAGAGAATGAGGAGAGGAAGGAAGGGAAAAGGAAAAATATGTATGTGTGTGTATATGTATATATACATATATATATATGCTAGTTATACTCTAGTATCTTTTAGTTTGTTGAAAAGAAATGTTTGTGCTACAGCGAGAGAATCTGTAACAAGGAATCTTAAAATAGATATGGCAATTGTATTTTTTAAATTCAGTAAGTGAAAAAATGTTCTATAGTGTTAACAGAAATGCAAAATTTATTAAAATAATTAAATTTAACCACTACGAGCAAAGTGCAGGGCCTAAGATAGACCAGTATGCTGTATAGAATTAACAAAATGTTTGGCACTGGAAAATGAAGAGTTCAGGTTGCTGAAGACATAATGATTACCCGAGAAAGACACACAGAATCAGAGAAAGAAAACTCGTCTCTTAGCCATGGAACATTTTTGAGTGATTACTATATATAATAGGCTCCAAGGAAAGCACGATGAAAACAATACCAAAGCACACAATGAGATTCTTTAAAACAGATTTGACAGAGAAATCATGAAAGCCAGTGAAGAAAGGAACCATAGGTGAAAGTGACAAAAGGTGATAAGCCTGCACATAGATGTCTATCAGCCAGAATGGAGAGAACAGCACCTCTAAATTGCAGAAAGAAAAACTGCCAACCTAAAAGTTTCTGTCTAGCGAGCTGCCTTTCATGATGAATATGAAACAAAGATTCTGTCAGACATACAAAAGCCAAGCAGTAAATCATCCTATTTACACTACAAAGAGTGATACAGAAACAATTTTTTGCCTAAGGAAAATAATACTACCTGCAAATATAGTCACTTCCATGATAGACCAAAGACATTGGGTTTGATAAATGTCCATAATTTTTTTTTATTTTTGCCATTCTCAAATAATTTTTTCTCATTCTTAAAATGTTTCTTATCTTACAATTAGTTTAAAGGAATTGTTTTTAAAAAGTAGTAATAAATTTGTACTGAATGTTTGTAATATCAAGAGAAAATATATGGTCATCAATAATACTAAATGATTGTGCACTTAATAACAGAGTTTCAAACATATGAAACAAAAAACACAAGAGAACTGACAGGGAAAATGGACAAATCCTCAATTATAAATAAAATCCCCAATTATAAAAACGAACATCTGTCTCAGTAATTGACAAAATAAGTAGACAGAAAAATAAGCATAAAGAAGATCTGAAAACCATCAACAAAGTAAATAAATTGAAAAATTTTACAACAGTCCACCCAACTATCAACTAATCAGATAAAATGAAAAAATTTAGAATAGTCCACCCAATAGCAGCTGTACGTACATTTTTGATGTGCCCACAGAACTTTTATATGATAGAATATAATTTTCATGATAGAATCAAAGTTAATTTAAAATAATTCAGCCTTAAATACACCTAAGTCTATCACCATGCACCAAACTCAAGTCAAAATGGATCACAGATCTCAATATTAAAACAGAAACACTAAATCTATTGGAAGAGAAAGTAGGTAAAAACCTTACAGACACATGGGTAGACAGACAGTTCATGAACAAAAATCAAACCTCAAGGGAAACACTTCAAAGAATCAATAACTGGGGCCTGTGAAGTTTTTGCACATCTAAAGAAATCACCAGCAGAGTAAAAAGAAAACTCACAAACTGGGAAAAAATCTTAGCTGGCTGTCCCTTGGACAAAGGTCTTCTATCTAGAACATATAAAGTATTAAAACATCAACCTCCCCAAATTCAAAGACACAGTCCTAAAATGGGCAGCTGAGATGAATACACACTTCTCAGATAAAGAAATACAAATGGCAAATAAATACATGAGAAAATGTTCAACATCGTTAGTCATTCAAGAAATGCAAATTAAAACAATGCTGAGATTGCATCTCACCCTAGTAAGAATGGTTAGCATTAAGAAATCAACCAATAACAAATGCTGGCAAGGCTGTGGAGAAATAGGAACTCTTCTCCTCTGCTGGTGGGAATGTAGACTGGTGAAAGCACTGTGGAGATCTGTTTGGAGATTCCTCAGCAAACTAGGTCTAGAGGTCCCATTCAATCCAGCTATTCCCCTTCTGGGTATTTTCCCAGACAATCTGAAAACATCATATTACATTGATGTATGTGTACCCATGTTTATAGGAGTGCAATTTGTAATAGCTAAATCATGGAAGCAACCCAAATGTCCATCCACTGAGGACTGGATAAAAAAATTGTGGCATTTTTATATAATGGAATATTAGTTAGCTATAAAGAAAGACAAACTTGAGGCTTTTATAGGTAAATGGTCACAACTAGAGACCATACTCATAAGTGAAATAAATCAGATGTGCATGTGTAACAACATATTGTATCACTAGTATAAGAACCTAAAAGTGTGAATATAAATTAGGAGGTATGATAAACATTGTGAAATGAAAGGAAACTGTTCAAAATTAAAGAGCAACTGGGATAAGGGGAAAGAGAAAAGGAAGAAAGGGATAATTATATATGTATATATATATATGCAGGATAGCTAACATAGTTACACTACTGACTTCTGCCACTTTATGGTAAGGAACAGTTAACAATTAGTTGTTTGATCAATCTTGTGTGTCTATATTTGTTTTCCTGAGTATATCCTTTGAAGTTATCAATATGTAATACAACAACCACTGCTAAGTCCCTGTCACTTTGTCTGTAATTCAGTTTGATTGTACTATTCTTGTGCTACTTTGTAAGTGGCTGTTTGTTAATATGTTTTCATTCTTTTACTTTTAAAATAAAAAAAAATAAGATAAGATAATTCAGTGTTATAATTCAGTGTTACATGCTAGGACCACAATAACATTGAAGACAAATTTAAAAGCCCATGACAAAAAAGATACCATGAAATACTAAAAAGATTTAGAAACTAAATAAAATATTATTCTATGTTACAGAGGTCAAATAAGAAAGTGGTAAGGAAAATTCAAATATATATTTATATTAATTAAAAACAGATATAGTGTGTCACTATTGAGTAAAATGAAGGTAGTGCTTAGAGGGAAGTTTATATGACTAAAATTTATACTAGAAAAGAGGGAAGAACTCAAATTAGGTCTAAGTTGTCCCTCATGAAATCATGGAAAACAGAACAATTCCAAACCAAAGTAAGCAGAACAAAAGGGAATAAAATACATAAGAAATAAATGAAAAGTTAATGAAGCAAAAGTTATTTCTTGGACAAGATCAACAAAGTGATACAAGTTTTCTAAGACTTCATAGAAAAAGAAGGAACAAATTGCTACTCCCAGAAATGAGAGAAGATATATATAACCTTACTTAGTTTTCAGACATTAATGAGGGGATGTAGTGACTAACTTTATGTCAGTAAAGTCGATGACTTAGACAAAAATAAAGAAATGCCTTAAGAGACCCAAAACCCCACATAAAAGTGAATGTATAACTGGAGAGCACTGTATTTTCTAAATAAGTGGAATGTATAATTTAAAACCTTCCCCTAGAAGGATTTAGGGTGAGATGTCTTCCCCGGGAATTCTGTAAGAATGTTACAGGAAGAAGTTGTAGTGATTTTACAGCAAGTCTTTAAGGAAGCCTAAAAGGAAGAGATGCTCCTGATCAAACGTCATGCAGAGAGATTTGAAAATGACAGAATGAACCAAGTGGAAAGTAGACTTCCTTCATGAGTTTCTTAAATTTTAGGAAATTAAGCCACACACAAAAAATATAATAACATTTCTACTAAGTGAGTTTTACTGTGGGAATTCAAGGTAGCTCAATATCGAACTTCAATGAATACTGTTCAGTTAATAGTAAATAACTAATGATTGATTAATATTTGGTTCTTGTCCAGTTGAGAGATTTGTGGTAATTCTATAATATTAAAATGTATAACAGGTAGTTGTGAATGGGTATATTTATATGGTAGGAAAAATGCTAAAGGATTTCCATGCAAACATTTATTTTTTACAACCACCACAAAAGGCAGGCTGTACTATTATAATTGTAGTTTATTTTGGCTTTGCTGTTGTTGCTTGTTTTTTGAGGCAAGTTCTCACTATGTAGTGCAGGCTGTCCTTGCATGTGTTTATATAGCCCAGGCTGGCCTCAAGCACATGGTGATCTCCTGACTCAGCCTCTTAAGTGCTGGGATTACAGGTATGAGCTATAGTTTTACTGACTATAGTTTTACTAGCTATAGTTTTACTGGTAAGGATAGAAAGGCAAGAAAAGTACCAATGAGCCCAAGGCCACACGGATAGGAAATAACAGATCCGGCATTGGAGCTTAATCTCACTCTGCAGCCTACGCTTTCAACTGACTTTCATTGCTTCTCAATCAGAAGAAAGTGCCAATAAGAAGAAAGTTGTGGAAGGAGGATGTGTTTAACTCCAAGGATGATACATTCAAACGTTTACGTAAGGTGCTTATCTAGCTGGTACGTGTAAATAAAACATAAACCATCCACAGCGTTTGGCCGCAGTACGATCAGAAGTGCGCAGGTGCAGTGATTAACAAACACATGGACAACCCTTTGTCTGCTACAGCTGGACTGGGCGTGGGATCCAAAAGTAAATTAAATAAAATCTTCACCTTGAAGATCTCATAATCTATACAAAAACTTGACAGAGCAAGAAGTGTTTGTCTAGGTCTTTCTTCTTCCCATATCATGATCTTATTTCTGCTTTCAAAATAAAAATAGGATCATGTACAGGAAGAAAAATGACAAACATCAAGGTCATAATGATGAAAAATAGCTTTATAATTTTAAAAGCAAAATCTGCTATTCCTTTGGAAGCTGTGATAATTGAAATATTTCAGTGTGAGAAAGATTTAGACTGAAATAGCTAAACATAGGCAACCATAGATCTTGCAACAATTATGTTATATCCTACCTACTATTTATTGAAAAAGATCTTTCAGATTTTACATCTGTTCAGAAACCTATACATAGCTGGATGTGGTGGTGCATGCCTGTAATCGCAGCACTTGGGAAGATGAGACCAGAGGATTACCTACACACACATATGCTAAAATCGGCATTCTAAGTTCAACTGCATCACTTGGTCAGAGCAACAGGACTCCATTTACCAACAATTCCTTATATTACCGCACAGAATAGTGAAATATCAGGAAGTGTTGTTCACTATGAATCCCCTTGGCAGACACTTGCGTCACAGAGAATGCATTACAGAGAACAAAGCTTAGGAAAATTATGTGAGCCACAAACAAAAAATATAGGAAATTGCTACTGCTTAAGACTCATTAACATCAAAGCACTATGACTACCTCCCCATTTGGAGGGAATGGGGTCATGTGGGTCAACGCCCACACTGGTACATTGCATTTCATTTCTGTCTAATGAGTCAGTTGAGAGGATGGTGTTAATTTCTTTGATCAGAGACATGCCAATGTGATCAGGTAAAAAGGTGCCATTTTCACAGTACAGCACATAAATATCTGTATTTGTATAAAATGACAAGTTGCATCAAGAGATATTTTTAATAGCTTAAACAGGCAAAATTGTCTGAGATGCTCAAAATAAAGAGTTTTCTGGGGTGATGCAACCAGAGGAGGTAATTTAAAGGTTTGAGTTACAATCAAGGAATAGACAATTCTCTGAAATTTTCCACAAAAGATAGGGGCATTGCTATAGATGGGAAATTTTGGAAATTTTTGTTTTGCTTCAATTTTCTATGCATGGAATATTATAGAATGCCCACTTTAGTGTCTGGCTTTTTCAATCAGCGTTTGTGAGCATCATCTGGCTTTTGGGGGGCTATATTTCATTTATTCTTATCACTTTATGGGATACCACTATATTGATATATTGTAATATGTGACATACTGTACTGTTGAGAGAAACCACGGTTATTTCCAGTTCAGAATTTTTGCAAGTACAGCACTGATATTGGGACCACAGTTTACCTTTTGCTGAATTCCTGTGGAATTTCGTATCTACCTGATTTATTTGTTAAATACCTATGACTATAAGTTCAGGTTATGGGTTATTCACATGTTCAAATGGGTGACTGTTTCTAAGCTGCCTTCTCTGCAACTTCATCACTTTTCACACCCAATACAAGTAAAAGAAATTTACAGTTGTCTTACTATAACCTTCTCAAAGTTAGCTATTATCAGTCCTTATTTTGCATTATTAGTTGAGCATCAGTATCTTCTTTTCTGTGACAATTAAAACGAGTAGTTGGATGTTGGACGTTGTCTTTCACCCATTTGTCCATTTGAGAGCTGTCATCCCCAGGTATGCAGGAGTTCTCACAATCATTGTTATGCTTTATAACTAGATGTCCCTCCTGAAGTCTCATGAAATCATATGTGAAGCTTTGGGGGAGTCATTGGGTTATAGGCCTTCTAGAGGCCTTTCTCTTCCTAGGTGGTCTGATTGGAAGGCTTGTATTCCTGAGGGCAAGGTCTGGAAGGCTCTATTTCCCCTCTCAGCTGCTGCTTTGACCTCTGTTTTCCTGCTACCATGGAGTCGTAGGTACCTCTCCTCAGCTGTCCCCATGTGTTTCTGCCATGCTGTCCTGCACTGGAGCCAGTCAGATGGACTATGAACCGAAATGTGAGCTAAAACCTTTCCTCCTTTAGGTTCTGGGCCTCTCAGAGACAAGAAAGGGACTAGCATTCAGGAATACTGCCTTTGTTGAATATGTATATTGAAAATGTGTCTTCTCATTCTTGTCCTGTAGTTTCTGTTAACACTTATATCTTTTAAAGGGAGGGATATTGATTTCAATATAATCTAATTTACTTATTATTTCTTATGACTAAATGTCATCTTAATCTAATATTGTAGTCTTACTTAAGAAAATTTTACCTATCACAAGACCTCAAGGAAATTCTCCAATCTTTGTATGAAAGTTTTAATATTTTATCTTTCACACTTATACCTACATTCCATTTGGAATTGATTTTATCTGTGGGGCAGGACACTGGCCAATATTTGTTCTTTGGCATATGGATCATCAATAGTATAAGCAATAGTCACCCAAAAGAATATTCTCTCCCCACTACCCTAAATGCTCACTGGCCCCAAAAATTCACCTAGTTCTATATATGTGGGGTTTTTTTCTGTTTTCCATTTTGTTTCGTAGATCTATTACATATCCTTGTAACATTATCACAGTGAATTTACTATACTGTACTTTAAATAGGCCTTCCTATCTAATACTATATATCCTACAGTCTTCACTGATTAATTTAAATTACTCTGTTCATTCTCAGACTTTGGCCTTCACACATACATTTTGAAGTCATTAGGTTGGGTCCCATGAAAACCATGAAGTGATGTGATATTATCTGTGATGACATCAAACCTACAGCTAACTTTGAGTAAATTTCATATTTACAGAATATTAATCTTCTAATCGAAGACATATTTCCCCTCACTTTAAGTATCCCTTAATTCAAATATGTGCATATATGCGTGACAGAAAGAAAAGAGACAGCAAGACAGAGAGACAGACAGAAAGAGAGATTATATATTATTTTACATCTTTTAGAATCTAAATATGGGTCAGAAAACATATTTTGATCAGGAAAAGTTGGTTATAAAGACTTGCAAACTATGCTTGAGGATTGCAATAGTGGGGGAATGATTATTCAAAGCATTGCTGAGATTATGGGAAAATCAGGTCGGAGGAGAGTCCTACCGCCTGGATATTTAAGAGGTTCACTGACTTGCCCCCCACCCCCACCGTGGTAGTCACTGCACCACAGAGCCTGCCTCTGGGTTCCAGGGAAGTCACTCTCCAGGAAGTGCTATGCTCTGTGTAGCAAACCAAGGAGACTCTGGAACGAGCCATCTTCAGGGAGGTGCAACGTCTCCTTTACGCCTCCTAGAGCTGCACTCTCAAGTGCTGGAAAAGCGTGTAGCGAGAGAAGTCGCACACTACTGGACAGATAACTGCATCAGATCCAAGACAAAAATTGTTTTTCCTAGTTTTTCTTCTTGGCAGTATTGGCTACTGAACCTAGAGCCTTTTCACTGAGTTGCATCTCCAGATATTCTTTCTTTTGAGAAAGGTCTCTCTAAATTACCTAGCTGGACTTTAACTTTCTGCCTTCCTTCCTTACCTTCCCACAGTGCTAGCACTGTAGCCCTGTGTAACCGCATCTGGCTTGAGATGAAATATTTAAGTGTTCTTGGCCTTTAGAACATCTTGCGCCCTTGCTGACAAATCTTAGTATGCCAACTGAAAAGTGCAAGATGTTCTAGTCAAAAGCTAGACAGTAATGGGTGAATCATGTTAATTTCTTCTAAAAATTCTACTAGTTTTTCTGTATGTAGTTTAGCATTTTCTAAAGATATTACGCTGTCAGTGAATAGTGACAACCTTTTTGCATTCTTAAGTAGGTCCCTTTGGCCTGCTACCAGTATTCTGTGCATCTCTTTTTCCTTGATCAGCACTAGGGAGCGGTTATTAATTTTTTTCTTGGTATTTTCTAACTGTAGACTATTATCTTTCTCTGTTATATATTGAGTTCCTATTTCAATAGTTTTTCTTCATACTTTCTTCCTACTTTTGGTGGCAGATCTACTGAACAAAGTAACAAGCAGTGAGTAGATCCAGCCCACAAAAGAGCGCACGGGGGCTGCACCCAGTAAAGCCACCAGGCAGGACCCTTGGAGCTTATAGCTCACTTCATCCTGCCTGGTGCTGGGCATGGGGCTTTGGATTTGTTTGCCCTGCTGGTTTTCAGTTTTGATTTGGTCCAAATTTATTTATGTTTATTCTGTACCATTGTATCCTGGAAGTGTTTAACTTTGTCTTAAATTTGCATAGGGCTTACAGATAAGAGTTTCCCAATAGTCTCAGAGGAGAGTTGGGAGTTGGACTTTTCAGCAATGTTAGAATTGTTAAGACTTTGGCAACTCTTAGAAGTAGACTAAATGCATTTTGCATAATGAGATGGGCATGAACGTTTAAGGGCCAATGACAGAATGTTATGGGTTAGATTTAAAATGTCCCCCAAAGTATCATACTCAGAAGCAGACCAAGCTGGAAAGGGTGCATTCTAACTCGGAACAGTATGTCCTTTTTTCTTGCTCCCCCTTTCTCTCTGTGCCTCTTGGCAACCGTGCAATGAAAATCTGTCACTTACCATGCCATTCTGTCATGTTGCTTCTGTCTTCGGGCCACCTGACCACGGACTGAAGTGGACCGAACCACGGAAACTCTGAGCTGCAATATATTTCTCCTAAGTTGTGTTTTATGATATTGTGTTTCAGTAATGAGAAAGTGTTAATACAGTACAACATCACAGGTGAAGAACTGCATCCAGAAGACAAACAGCTCTTGGCGCTCAGCTTACCTCTCAGAGGTCCTCTCCCTCACTGCTTTGGCCCCTCCTGTGACCTATGTGTTTGTGTCTGCCCAAATCAAGTTCCTATGTTGAAATACTCACCCTCAATGGGAATATACTAGTCAATGGGAAGAGTGGGAGACAGTCATATTATGGAGGCGGAGCTGTCACACAGACCACGAAGAATTGCCTTGTCCCTTCCATTGTGTGAAGACACTGATAGAAGGTCCAGTCTGTAAGCCAGAAAACAGGCCTTCGCCAGATTCTGAATCCACCTTGACCTTGGACTTGCCAGCCTCCAGTGCCATGGGAAATAATGTTTCTGTTGTTTGTAAGCCACTCAGCTCATGCTATTTTTTATATAAATGTTCAGCTATGACAATACTTCTCATTAATTTTATATACACAGCTATCTTAGATTTTTACCAGTGCTTGTTGTGATTTATCTGGCTTTTCCTAAATTGTTCTTAAGGGATTATTCTTCTGCAAAATTCTGTATCCTAACCAGCAGGAGACTTTCTGTAATCTCACTTTAATTCACATCATGATTTTGAGATAAAGATACTGTGCTTCTTTGCATTTTTGGGCAAGAAACTATCCTCAAGACATTGAACAGCTCATAAGAGCACATAGTTAACTTTACCAGGGTTATGCAGAAAGTCTGAATTCCAATGTATGTGCAAGAATCTATGTTCCAAAGCAATATGCTATAATTTTCTAGTATTTTCTTCATGATACAGAATTCTATCTAGTAATAGAGTATTTATTTAATAACAAAATCAAGCTTCTGAGGGCCATGGCATGCAGAGGGAAACAAACTGTGTGTGTTAAGAATCCATGCTTAGACAGTAGGTAATGCTTGGTGTTTAGGACCCTGAGCATGAAAATATACACTGAGAGATTTGCTGAAGAAAACAATCTTGTAGCCATTTTCATATTTCCTCTAGAGTTGGGAGATTACTATGATTTTCTATGCCTCTCTTCACCCTAAATAAAAATGGGCTTTTTAATCTAACATATCTGGAACTCTTTAAAGTAAGAAGGCTTTTAGAATTTAGTGCAGCAGTAAGGCCCTTGAAACAGCATTACTTAGATCATCCAGAGCAGCCTTTCTCACAATCTTTTCATGAAAAAATGCATTTCATGCTATACTCTTTTGCCATCAATATTTATAGGTCACATACTTTAAACAGTGTGTGTACATCTCTTGTAGGTGAAAGCTGAAATTATTTTGTGAATAAAAGAACAAACAGGAATATATTAAGAAAAGACTTTTACATGATCAAACTTAAAATATCACCAAAATCAATATAAATATGTTATTTTAAAATTTTATTGTTTTTATTACATATTGGTAAATTATATTTGTCTATATGGATGGGGCACAAAGTGATCTCATGTTGTCTACCATAACATGAAATAATCCAATCAGGCCAATTGCCATATCCACCACCAAAAACATTTAAAACTTTTGCAGTGCAGCATTTGAACTCTCTGTTACTGATATGTACAATGCTGAAGAATTAGCTATATTCAGCATATTTGGTAGTTAATTTCAAAATAAAAAATAATTTTACATGTGCTTGCCCTCAGGCTACCTTTGCCTGTTCTCCGTTTTCTCTTCACTTCTGGCCTCCAGTTTTCACTGTTCTACAAATATGCTATTGAAAAGTTCATCTATGTTGTCATCTCCTTTATTATGAAAATGAGCTGTTACCTAACCTGCTATAGTATGCACACCCATAAAATAATGCTTTGGAAGCAAATACTTCCCTCTTCAGTGGACAATGGGCCACATCTTTCAGTGTCCCATAAAAGTACATCACATAGTTATCTTGTAGCTATCATTTGTAAGTGTATTTTAAGACATTTATCCAAAAATTAATCACCTAAGGAAGAATTTTGCGAAGTGCTTTCCCCTTGTTAAGCAATTCATGTCTGTATGTTATTAATGGATGGCCAGGAGTGGCAACACATGCCTGTAATATCAGGATTCTGGAGGCTAAGACAGGAGGATCCCTGTGAATTTGAAGTCAGCCTCAACTAGATTGTGAGTTCACGGCCAGGGCAAACTACACAGTGAAACCCTGTCTCAAAACAAAAACAAACCAACAAAATACAAATAAATAAACTCTGCGTGTGTGTGTGTGTGTGTGTGTGTGTGTGTGTATATATATATATATGTATATATATATATATATATATATATGTATGTATATATATATATATATAAAATATGTAGTCTCAGAATTTAATAGCTTCCTGATTTCTAGTGGCAATATTTTTGAGAGGGGTTCCTCACTGCCCACTTTGCATTTTTCCTTACTGATAACTAAAATTCCATCACCAAGCATAGATTCTTCAAATTTTATCATTTCTTGAAAATACACACTTAACAGAACATGTCCCTGATTTAGGGATTTGTAAATCATTTCAATTTTATTTGCTGTCTAGAGGAAAACAGGTATTCCTGCATCTCATGGATGCAGAATTGCATCTGAGGATGATGCTGCTTCATTGTCTTGGACATTTGTCTTCACTGTATGCTTGTGGATGTGGGTGAACATAGAACTCTGCAGGTACCTCACCCTGCTGCTTTACTTTTAAAGAACTGAAGTACTCCTGTTTTAAAAAACCAATATATCCCATACATTTAAATATATTTTTTCAAGTTGAGAGGTCAATTAGAAAGCAATATCTTTTCTCAGATAAATTCTGCAGAGATATAGAATTGGATTAATCAAGGAGAAAAATTATCCAGGGGAAAAATCAAGTGAAATTGCGAAGACAATCTACTGAATAATGGATGCTAAATAAGGAAATTCTCATATGAGCATAGGTAAGAAGTGTACACAGGTCTAGTTTAAGATTTTCCAACCAGAAATCAGGGCCTGAGTGGCAGCAAAGCTCTCCAGAGCAAAAATCTAAAGGTCAGCATTAAGGATTTACCTAAGAGTCTGTGAAAACAATATGTACACTTGTAAAATATAAGGAGAGAATACTTTTCTCTTTCTTGAAAGTTGCTTAACAATTCTAGCCTCTCAAGATTATAGTCTATGTGTTTACCCAACAAGTATGCCAAGATTATGCAAAATTTTATCCTAGTCTTGTTCAGGCTGTTATGAAAACAAAAGGCCAAAGATTATGTAGCTTATAAACAATAGAAATGTGGCGGCCTGCTTGGGTTCTAGTGAAGGCACTTTCCAGGTTTTAAACTGCTGAGTTCCAGTATTTGAATTCTGTGACCTTGTATGTAATAACACAGCAGGGGAACAGGGAGTAAATAGTATATACTGAGAGGCATGCACCCTCAAACCGACAGATGAGTATGTGTGCAAGAAACACTCAAAAGGAACATTTTAAAATGAGAGCGGGAAGAAGGATGATAAAAGTATCACAAGTGAAAGTCTTCATCTTATTGTAGATGAGAAAGAAAGAACCCAGGGGGAGGTGGTATTTTATCTGAGTCTTAAAATATGTGAAAGATCTTAGAATGTAGACATATTGCAGAACACGATCCAGGTACATGTCCCAGAGTAACATAGGGGAATACAGAAGACATGCCAGGTTAACAATATGAAGTCTAGTCTGCATGCATGAAACATAATAGGGATAAACATAAGTTTTTATGCAACAAACTTCAAATATCAGCAGCTTAACAAATGGAGGCTTGTTTTTAATTTACATTACAATTTCAAAGGTTGTTTCATAGGCTACACTACAGGACACCTCAGAAATTTTTCTGTTTTGATATTCTTTTCTATGGTTTCCTCCAAAAGTTCTACAGGCTTAAATCAGAGATCAAAATAACAAAAATATCACACAAAAATGTCTTTTGAAGGCAGGAATGGATAGACTGTGCCTCATTTCTGAGCACATTCCATTGACTGGATCTTGACACATGGTGCCTCCTAGACAGTAGGAGGTGTAGAAATACCGTTTTCTGAAGAGTTAGGAGTGAAAGCAAATGGATTGTTAAAAATACAATAGTGTTTCCACCACAGGGAATAATGGATTCCCATTATTGTTAAAAAAAAGTAGTATGGATTGAAATAATGGAAGACCTTGAACGCCTACTCTGAATATTTTTTGTTAATATTTCCCTTTCTTCCATACCACATAGATTTCTACATAGCACACAACTTTTCGACAAAAACTATTATCTAGCAAGAGTCAGGTTGCTTCAAAAAAATTCATATGACAAAACCTCAGAAAGAACATGTGGAGCATATGAATGAATACGAGGCAATTCTCTCTTCTCTTAGAAGTCTAAACGAGCAAACAAATATGTTATAAACCTTCTCACTCAAGAATGATTCTTTTCATGTCACCTTAACTTATAGTGACTTCTCTCTTCCTCTTCGTTCTAACAGAAATGTCTAAGATTTACACAATTTTGAGGCATAGGCTGATTATATTTAAGTATTTCCATGTCCTATTACTACTGTGATATTAACTACTCTTCCAAGATAGAGCTTTTAATAGTCAATCATTTTATTGGTATTCAGTTCTTTGAAAATTGCAGATCCACAATAAGACCTAATGAATGTACAGTTTCTCATGGTTTTTCTGTCATGACAGACTCTTAATGTTATTTGAACTATTTAATATTGCTTTTGTGACAGTAAGGGAAAAGTCAAGAATATTGCCAAACTTGTTTAGGTAGCAAATACTTAAGGAATACTTCATATATGCCAGGTAGTATAAGGAAATAGGAAATCACAAACAGAAGAACATGAAAAATAACAAATGATGAAACAATTTGAAAAAAAAAAAGGCTATTGATATTTCAGGCCAAAGTTATAGCCCAATAAGTTCCAAATACTCAGTTTCCTTCTCCCAAGCGTTTTGTGGCTTCTGTGCATTCCCTTGTACAAAATGTATTAACTGATTTTTCTTCCAGGTGTCCTCACTGAAGAAGGAATTTAGTGTGCCATTCCTTCCAGTAAGGAGGAGACTCCACGACTGAGAGTTTTGGCTGTGTCTGCACTGATAACGAATGGATATTGGAACAGGACCAAGAAATGGAAAAGAAATTGTGATACAGACTTCAGCTTCTGGGGACTGAGTATGATTTCTCTCCCTTTCATGTTTCAAAACTTTGATTACAAGACAATGTCTCTTTTTTGTGTTCTAGTTCAGCCTTTGATGCTCACTCTAGCTATTTTTAATTGGATAAAAGCCATTTTCTGATACAGAAATGCTCAGTTTTTGGTTTAAAAAATATTCAAGATCATGGCTGCTGACTCTGCTGCAATTTGAATAACTCTTTGGTGGTGTTACTTTCCCTGATTTCCACTGATATTATGACCCACTGATGATTAACATTTCAGATAGTACTGTGAAGTCATAAAGCCATGTGTTTTATCAAGATTGTCACGATATATGCTTTATCATTTGGTGCAGTATGGAGGAAAAGTATGACAAATGATAAGGTCCTTAGGAATGAAATGAAAAATGTGACTAGTTTTATGAGTTTATAGCCTTTGAAAAATACATATCTAGGGAGCATTTACTGATCAGAGAGTTCTTTCAAAGAGAAATTCAAAGGATATAATAAAGTACTTAGAATGCTACCTTTTAAAGAGCATAAATCAAAAAGGATAATATGAGGAATGATGGAAACAAGGTCTTCTAAATATTGGGAAGGGAACTAGGAAAGATTACTTGGAGGAATAAGACCCCCCATATTGAAGAATGCCTTCCACTGCTACCCAAACTGAAAACACTGTCTGTTAGTGTTGAATCATTCATTTCCTTTGCCTGTAGATTACTTAATTAATCACCAATTTCTTCCAGTCTTAAAAATACTTTTATTATCTTTTAAAAGCCTGCAAATACTGTCACATTTGAGACCAAGATCTGCATCATCTACTGTACTAAAACTATGGAAGTTTCTCATTCCTATCCCAACTAACCTTGTGGCTTCTTAACAAGTCCCTTACATTTTCCAAATCCATTGCTCTAAAACTCAAATCCAGTGTACCATTCCCACCATTTAAAGATATTGGTCACTCTTTCTTTTTGTTTCTTTCTTCTGTTAGACCTTCCGCTTTGTCTTCTTGAAAGTTCCTTCCAAAAGCCATTATGTAGGAATAAAACGAGAGAACATGGAGGAAGAGGGGTGCTGAGGACCAGGGGGCTGTGATGGACCTACCCAATTCCAACAGGGGCCTAGAGACTGAGCAGGTGAGGATGGCAGAGTCCCGGTGGGAAGACGAAGGCATTCATACAAGGTGAGGTGAGGTGAAGTGGGCCGCGTGTGAGATGTAGGACCCTAGCAACTCAGGAAGGCTGTCTATGCAGGGCTGAGATACAAAACTATCTTGTAATTAGGATTCCGTTAAGACAGAATTGGGACAAAATGAGAACACCACCCTGTAGAAGGATGCTCACTCCAGAAGACCGAAGCCCAAGGACGATGGAGCTTCCCTGCCACACCCTGAAGGACCTGAGCCTGAGTGGGATAAGGAGGCTTCCATGCTCAGAGAGAGAAAGTGCTGCTCTACGCAGTGTGGGAGCTAGAAGAGGGTACAACAGCATCATAACGGTACTGTTGAGGACAAGGTTGAGCCTGGCCAAAAACTTGATGCTCACAAGCAGACTAAGGAAATAAGGAAGATGACATTTTGTCAGTGTCAGAGAGGAGTATTAAAAGGAGATATGGGTATGACTCCTGTGATGGTGAACTGCAGTTGAAGAGGTTGATATGAATGCAACATGTATGAGTAGATGCAGGATAAATGTAGACATGTGAGAGTACTGTATATGTGTATGTGTGTATGTATGTATGTACAAAGATATTACCAAACATATGTCCCTGGCTATTTCCAAAGCAGCCAGGAGCAGCAACACCACAATAGCAAAGAGCAGACCTAGAGTTTTTTATTTTGGTTAATAGGTAGGATCTCCCCTAAGAGGAACCAGGTTGACTTCAGATATAGGGGAGGGAAATAGAATGATGATCTCAGAATATCCTGTTTCTAAAACTAAGGAGTCATGTGCTACAAAAATACTAGGACCAAAGGAAAGGAGAAGGGGGCCAGCTTGTAGGTTCCTCCTGGTCACCACAGGACCTCCTGAACATCAAAATAGATATTATTATTACACTGCATCCCATAGAATAAAATCAGAAATGATTTAAAATTTAACAAGGCGTGAGAAGTACATGTTTTTAAACATACCATCTTACAAAATATTTACTAAATGGATAGGATTGAAGGTGTAACTCAGTGGTATGGTAGAAGAGCCTGGAAAATCTTACTTTAATAAAATGATTACAGTCAACATCTGAGTTTGAGAACAAATCAAAATCATGTGAGCCACCTGATGAAAAGAGAGGAGAAAGACCCCATAACATCGGTGAAATGTTTACCAAAGGTGTACAAGCTCGCTGCAATGGTGAGAAGATCCTATACAATAACTATCCTGTGCTCTTCAAAAGTGTAAAACAAATGGGGGACTGAGGAACTAGTATGAACTGAGGGTCTAATAAAATAGATAAATATGGTGCAGGATGCTGGATGTTGTCTGCTTGCCATGAAAGGCACTGACAAAATTTGAATGGACTCAGAGGTTGAGATGGCAGAAATGTGTCAGTGTTAATTTCCTAAATTTCTTGTTGTATTTTCAGAGCATTCCTTGTTGGCAGAAAATATAACTGGAGCATTCAGAAGTTTATTTTTAAGTGATAGCTCTGGTGACTCTAAATCCAGTTCTATGTAAACATGCTAGCTCAATCTACTTTTAAAACTTACTTCAAACTCACTTCTTACTCTCCAGACCACATCACATAATTTGTAATACGCCTTTGATTTTGTACCTATAATTTTATCTGGTTTTCCTCAACTTTTCCACTTGGAAAAATTTTGCTCATCAAAAATCCAACTCAGAGGGGCTGGGGATATAGCTCAGTGGAATAAGCGCTTGCCTAGCAAGCTCAGGGTCCTGAGTTCGATCCCCAGTACCGGAAAAAAAAAAAAAAAACAAAACAAATCTAAAAATCCAACTCAGTGATGACCTAATAACCTACTATTAAAAAACTTGTAAATCTACCAGGTACCATGCGCTGTTCTTTCCTTATTATACGCATCACGTTCTTCTTGACAAGCAGCAGTGAACTGAGATTGAGTTGCAATAATTTCCTTATGACTCTGCTTTCCTACCTCTAGGTAAAAATTAATTTTTACACTGACATATTACATTTCTAAGCACACTGCCTATAATATCTGACATGAAGTATATGCTCAAATATATTTTGAATAAATGAATTAAAAAGTGAAGAATTTTGCATGCCACCACCACCAGCCTTTTAATCTACAATAGCAATATTTTTAATTACATAAATATGTAAGTATGCTCCTCCATTCAACTGTGAACATCACCACACTTCTTAGTGTAAATGACATTTCATAAAATGTTCACATACTTTCTCCTGGGGTAGCTAAAGAAAGCCCGTTGTTTTGTCTTCGACTTGCTCCTCAAAGCTGTCCTCTTTATCCTGTTCAGGGGTCCCTTTCATAACCACTAATTAATGTGGTAGTCCACTTGGGCTGCTCTAATAGAATGCCTGACACTGAGCAAATTACAGGAACAGAAATTTATTTCCTCACTGTTCTAGCAACTGGGACATCCAAGATCAAGGTATCAGCGCCCAATGTCTGATGATAGCTGTTCTCTCTGCTTTCAAGATGGCACATTTGTTCATGCGTTCTCATATGGCACAAGGGCAAAAGGGGCTGAAGCTGGTTCTTCCCAGACTTTTCACAGGTTACTAATCCACTCACACAGGCAGAGCCCCACCATGTGATCCTGCCACAGTGAGGAGTCAGTGCCAGCATGGACTGTGGAAGGGACGCCTTAAAGCTATAGCAGAGATCAACACTCTACCAAGGCTTCACTCCTCCATTACCCCAGGATCCCTTCCCTGAGCTTTGACTTAGTTATATCGCAGCCTGCCTGTGATTCCCCCTCACTAGACACTGGTGAGCGCCTCGGCCTGAAACCAGCCCTCTCCTCCACACCCACTTCCCCATAGCTCACTCTAGACGAGACTGTGCCTCCCTCTACAAGCTCTGCTATCTTCTCTCAATTTTTATTTGTTAGCAACACACATCTGCAATAGATAATGACTGCATTTCTGGGGGGGGGGGGCTGAACACACACGTCAGTTCTTTATTCATCCCCTTCTGCTCCCTCTGCTCCCTTCCTTCCCATCTCTTAATCCCCTTCCTGACAAAGGTCTATCTCCCTACTCCCTATTATTTATCTTCTATTTTATTCTTTATTGTACTTTGGATTTTTCATCTAAAAGGAATTATGTGGTTTATTTGTCTGCTTCATTTCACTTAAAATCATGGTCCTCAACGTGCATCAGTTTCCTACAAATGACTCAGGTTTTTCCTTCTTCATGGCAGAGTAGTACTCCATTGTGTATTAACACCACATTTTCTTTATCCACTCGGCTGTTGATGGACATATATAGGCCACTTCCAAGATTTAGCTACTAGGAATTGTGCTGCTAAGACATGGATATAAATGTTATCACTGTAATGTGCTGCCACAGCCCACTTCAAATCTCCAACAGTACCATGACACACAGTGGAACGAACTCTAAAATAGTATGTTAATTACTGAAATTTGAGTTTCTGTAAGTTCATTAATTTTCAAAAGTTATTTAAAAATGCTGAGGAGTCCCACGAGTCTCACACTGCACATATAATTTATGAAGCAGGAGCTAAGTAGATGCCTTCTGTTTATAAAATTTGGAGACTTTGGATCAAACTTTAGTTTGAAATCCAGTTCTGCTATTTATAACCAGCATAAACTAGTGAGACAGTTTCTGTGCCACAGTATCGTTATCTGCAAAAATACAGGAAATAATTTTCTATATTCAGCTGCTCTCTAGATTGAGCACAGCAATAGACAAAGAGTAAAAAGCACTGAAGGAAGTGAATCTGCTCCTTGAGACTTTTTACAGGAAATGTGTTTTTTTTTATTTTAAATAAAAAATAATAAAAACAATGGTACAAAATTTCAAAACAATACAGTAAGAGAGTACCAATGATTAGCACACTATGTTACCTGCAAAATAGTAGCTCAAGTTACAAGACACAGTCATGAAAAATTGATCAAACAAAATAAACACAAACCTTTCTTCTCAGCGAACTAACAGAAATTAGTAATATAGCTATTTCAACAATTATATATATATTTTTTTCCTTTTTACTTCCTTCCTTTCTTCTTTCCCTCATCCCAACTTTTATTTCCTTTTGAACAGTTTCTTCCTATTTCTCAATATCTGTTGTACATTTGGATTGTATTTATTCTTTCAGTTTCTTATACTCGGAAGACAATATGATATTTACACATGTGGGTCTGGTTTGTTTCACTTATGAGAATGATCTCAAGCTGCATCTATTCACCTATAAAAGGCTCTAGTTTATTCTTTTCATAGCTCAGTAGTATTGCATTCTATAAAAATACCATATCTTTCTCATCCTTTTCCTAGTTGATGGGCATATGGGTTGTTTCCAAGATCTAACTATTAGAAGTTGTGCTACTATAAACATGGTGCGTATTCATCTCAGGTACTTATTTTTAGATTGGGTCTTTAAATGTGGCAGTCTGATTTTTTTCAATTCTTTATACGTTCTAGATACAACGCTTAGTCTGAGGGACTGTTATTTAAATTTGTTTTTCCCATTCTGTGGGTTGTTTTTCATTCTGTTGGTGATTTCTTCCGTTGTGCAAAAACTTTTTAATAGCATGAGATTCCAGTTGTTGATTATTTAGACTATTTCTCATGTAGCTTTAGTTTTGTTCATGAAGTCTTTGCCTACACCTATGTCTTCAAGATTTGTACCTAATTTCTCTTCCAGTAGATTCAGCGTTTTTGTTTTAATGTTTAGATCTTTGATACATTTAACTTTAGTTTAGTGCATGGTAGTAGGTATGGGAATATGCTCAGTCTTTGGCATGTGGAGAGCCAGTTTTTCCAGCACAAACTAGTTTTGGAAGGGGCTATCTTTCTTCCAGTGAACTTGTTTGGGTCCTTTGTCAAAGATAAGGTGACTGAGTGTGTTTGTATTCTGGCTGTGTCTTCTAATCCATTCCACTAATTCTAAGATCTGTTTCTTTGACAGTATCATGGAGATTTTAGTACAGTAGCTTTGTAGTATAATTTTAAGTCAGGATTGTGAAGCCTCTTGCCCTGTCTTTGTTGCCCAAAATTACTTTTGCTATTCTGGGTCTCTTCTGGTGTTCCAAATGAATTTTAGGAATGTTTTCTCTAGTTCTGCAAGGCATGCTAATGGTATTTTGTTGGGATTGCATCAAATCTGTACAATAATTTTGAGAATATGGCCATTTCACTATGTTCGTTCTTCCTATCCACAAGCAAGGGATAGTTTTTCATTTTCTGGTATCCTCCTGAATCTCCTTTTTCAGAGTAATGAAATGTTCAATATATAGATCTTACACCTCTTTTGTTAGATTGACTCTTAAGGATTTCATTTTTTGGATACTATAGTGAAGGGCATGGTTTTCCTAATTCCTCTCTCTATGAGTTTGTTGCTTGTGTACAGGAGCACTATTGATTTTTGAGTGTTCATTTTGTTTCTAGCTATGCTACTGGATTTATTGATTAAATCTAGAAGTCTTTTGGTGGAATTTTTGGAGTCTTCTATGTAGAGTATCATGTCATCTGTGAATACTGACAGTGTAACTCCTTCCTCCCCTCTCCTGATTCCTTTTATTGCTCTCTCTCTGTCTAATTGCTCTGGCTAACGCTTCCAGAACTACATTGAATAGGAGTGATAACAGTGGACAGCCTTCTCTTGGACCTGATGTTAGAGTGAAAACTTTCTTTTGTATCTATTCAGCATAAATTTGGCTGTTGACTTGTCATAGAGGGCTTTAATCAGGTTGAGGTAAAGATTACGTATTCCAATTTTCTGTAGTTTTTTTTTATCATGACTGTTTGGCTTGGTAAATGCTTTTTCTGCATCTATTTAGATAATTTTTATCTTTGGCTCTATTGACATGATGTATTACATTTATTGATTTGCATGTGTTGAATCATCCTTGCATTCCTGGGATGAATCCCACTTGGTCATGGAGTATAATCTTCTTGATGATTTGTTGCACTCTGTTAGCTAGTATTTTATTGAGGATTTTTTGCAACTATATTCATTAGGGAGATTGGCCGCAGTTCTCTCTTTTGGTTGAGTCTTTCTCTGGTTTTAGAATCAGGGTAATATTTGCCTCCAGTGATGAGTTAAGGAGAATTCTTTCACTTTCAATTTCATTAAAGAGCTTGAGGAACATCAGCACTAAATCTTTAAATTTCTTGTAGAATTTATTTGCAAGTCCGTCAGGACGGGGCTTTTCTTTGTTTGTAAGTTTTTAATTACGTTTTCAATTTCATTAGCTGACATTGAGCTTTCAGAATTTTTATATCTTCTTGATTCAGCTTTAGGAGTTCATGCAGTTCTAGGAATCTTACCCATTTTGTCTGTTTTCCATCCTGTGCAGTGAAGAGTTTCGAAGTAGCCACTGGCGGTCTTCTGAATTCCCAGAGTCTGTAGTGGTGCCCCTCCTTCCATCCTCGCCACATAAATTTAAATTTTCTGTTTCCTTTGATAAGGTTGGCGGTGGTTCATTGGTTTCATTTACTCTTTCAAATAACCAACTCTTTGATTAATTAATTCTTTTATTGCTTTCTTAGTCTCAATTGCATTACTTTCCGCTCTGATCTTTATAATTTCCTCCCTTCTATGAGCTTTGGGCTTGACTTGCTCTTCTTTTTCTGGAAACTTGAGGTCCAGTGTTATTTGTTTATCTGAGTTCGTTCTGCTTTTCTGATGTGAAAATTCACCACTATATATTTCCCTCCTAGCGCTGCTATCATTGCATCCCAGAGGGTCTGGTAAGTTGGGTTTGCACATTTGTTTGATTGTAGATGTTGTTTAATTTCTCTTTAATTATATCTGTGATTCATTGGTTGTTCAGGGGGGTGTTATTTAATTTCAATGTGTTTATAGAGTTTTTGTAGTTTGTATTGTTATTAATTCCCAATTTCATTGCACTGTGTTCAAGCAATAAGCATGAGACAAATTCACTTCCTTTGAGTTCACTTAAGCATGTCCTATAGACTACTATATGGTCTATTTTGGAGAAGGTCCTGTATGCACCTGAGAAGAATGTGCATTCTGATGTTGTTGGTTAGAACACTCTGTAAATGTCTACTAAGTCCATTTGTTCACACATTTGAGTCAATTCTGTTATTTCTCTTCTGGTTTTTTTGTCTAGTTGATCTATCTCTTTGTGACAATGGGTTATTAAGTTCTACAATACAATTGTGCTATTTCTTGTTTGATTTCCTAGGTCTATGTACCATTTTCTTATATAGTTGAATCCTCCAATATTTGATGTATACATATGTAGAATTGTTATCTCTTCCTCTTGAAGTTTTCCCCTAAGAAGTACATAGTGACATTATTTCTTTTGATCATTCTTGATCTGAAGTTCCCATTGTTGACAAACAGAATAGCTGTGCTGGCTTCTTTTTTTTTCTTTTGGATACCTGTTGCATGCAAGATTGCTCTCCATCATTCAATTTTCATTCATAAATTTATTTTTTAGTCAAATGTGTTTCTTGTTGTTAGATCTTGTTTCTTCATCCATGCTGCCAGCCAGTCTGTTTCTTTTGATTGGTGAATTGAGGCCATTTACATCGATGGTAGTAACTGATATGTATTGGCTTATCTTTGTCATAATACTTTCCTGTGGTTAACTCCGTGCTTTTCCCTATTTTTAATTGTTTCCCCTGCCTGATGGTTTCTTTCTGTCATTGTTCATGGAATTGTGCTCATTTTTATCGCTGTCTAGAATATCTTTTAGTACTCCTTGTAGGGCTGGCTTAGTGGTTCTGAATTTCTTGTTCTTCATCATGGAAGTATCTTAGATCTCAATTAATTTTGAAAGAGTTTTGTAAGGTATATCAATGTGGGTTGAAAGTTGCTTTTTGAACTTGAAATACTTCATTCTAAGTTTGGGCTGAGAAGTCTGGACTTGAAGGTTTGGGCTGAGAAGTCTGCTGTGATTCTGATGGGCTTTCTTTTATAGGTGATCTATATTTATAGGTGATCTGTTTCTTTTCTCTAACAGTTTTTAATAGTCAGTTCTTGTGCTGAATTTCTGGAATCTTGATTATTATATGCCTTTGTGTGGGTTTACTTGGATCATGGGTGTTTAAAGTTCTATGTGCTTATATGTCACATTCTTTATGCCTGCTTAGGAAGTTTTATGCTATCATTTCTGTGAAGAGTGTTTGTGACATTTGTGCTGTCTCCAGCTTTCTCGTTGACTCCAATCAATCTTATGTTATTCTTATTTGCATAATCTTATAGATATTTGATTGGTTATTTATGATGTCTTGCTATTTTTAAGATATCTTTCTTTTCATGAATACTAGCTGAAATTCTGTCTTCAAGGTCTGACATTGTATCCTCTCATTCATTCTGTTGCATACACTTTCCGTGGAGGCTTTAACCTCTTAGGTTTCCGTTTGGATCTGTCTCATGGATTCTATTTCTTCCCTATGTTGTGCATTTGTTTTCTATCACTTTTCTAAGTTCATCTATTCGTTCATCTGTGTCTTCTATAATAGTTTCGGTTCTAAGAATCATTTCTTTTATACCTGAGAGATTGTTTTCACTACAGCCTTTTCCACTTGTTTCTTCACTTCTGTTGCTATCATTTCAGAAAGTCCCAGTGTTCTAATTCCATCTGTCTTATTGTGTTGTGGGCTTGTCCCATGTTGGCTGTGGGGGGCCACCTTTGCTTCTGCATCTGTCATTTTCTATTTTCTGGGGTTTATTTTATTTTATTATTTTCTGTGTCGATGATTGCCAATTTTATGGTAGCTTTATCCCTGGTATTTAGGCTTCCCTAGGAGATGTCTGTTCTTCACAGTGTCCTCTAGATGTAGGTGGATATCTATAACTATCCCAAGAACCTACCTTCCCAATTTGTAAGGGATGCAAAGTTACTATTTGTCTCAGCACCCAGTCCTTTGGTTCTGGTTTGTGGTGATGACTATGACCCCATAAAATTACAGGGTTATCATATGGGGAGAAAAACTGATTATAAATATGTGACATCCTGGATAAAGTAATACAATTGATAGTAATAATATTTTCAAGTACAGTTAAACTACTGAAAAATTATTATAACCATTAGCCCGCTACTTCCAACAACAAGAGCAAACTCTAAAGTTATATAACAAAGTCAAACATAGCATATACTTGCATGCAGTGATTTCCTCCTTAATGGAATGATTTTTTCCTTTTGTGGGAGGTGAGGGGGATTAAGATGGGTAGGCAACAGGATAAAATGATGAATGTGGCAAAATATAGTAGAGTCAAGGCTGTAAAACAAAGGATGATCACACAAATTTTGGGAAACTGGAGGACACAGGAGGGAAAGAAATAGAATGCAAAGGAGTAATCAGAAAGGAAAGAGACAGTGTTTACTCATTTGGAAGTTTAAACTCAAAAAGTGATTGAGGAGAGAAAGAATCAACAGAAGAAAAAGAAAAGATAGGTAAGAAACCTATGCAGTGAGAAAAGGAAAGAAAGAGAAGGAGAGTGGGAAAGAAAAGCAGAAGTAGACCCAACAAAAAGCAGAGAGAAAAGAAAGAAAAAAATTAAAAAACAAAAATAACCACAAAATGCAAGACAAAACAAGACAACTTCCACCCAGACTGTAAAAGGGTAGCCAGCCAGACAGCAAGGGAGACTAAATGCAGTGTTATACCTCCAATGTTTACAGTTCTGTGATAGTGTCCATGTCAGATCCCAGAAATGCTGTGTGCTCCAGCCAAGTTTGCCATAGGTATTTGGCAAAGTTACTATTGTGCTGGGTATTGAGCTGATCACTGCATCTGGATGTGGGGTCTGGGACTGGTCTTCTGTTGGTGGAGCTCCTGAGAGTCCGACTGCTGGCTTCTCAATGCTACTTCAAACACCTCCATGTTGCCGTCCTCTCTGATTACTCCTTGTACCTGGGCCGGGTTGTCCCGGGTCTTGTGAGTTCTAGCCAGTCTTCCTGTGAAAAGTGTGTGTGCACCTACATGCCTAGGCCTGGTCTGTATAAGATTTATTTGAAAGTGAAAAGAAAAACTTTTATCTGGTTCTAAACTTACATTCATCTGTGTGGAACCCGATGATGTCACAAATCTATCAATGTTTTTCCTGTTTTGCTTTTCTGATAAAAATCCTCTAGTACAGTGATGATGAACCTTTTATTGCTTTCAATGATACAAACAGCCCACTGTGCATGGGTGCCGTAGGTTCACTACCATTGCATCTGGTGCGTATTTGAATTACAGATATACTACTCCAGACTTAAATCCTTACTGTTGTCATGCAAACTCTTGAGAGAAGTTTGCAAGGAAAAAGAGAGAAAACCAGAGAGAGGAGAGAAGGAGGAAGAGCGGCAGGAAGGGGATGGAGAGGAGAGAGAGGAGAAATATGAAATCATCATACTGTTGAGTTTGAACAGTCTTAAAAAGGTCAATTCACAATAAAATGATAGTAAATATCTTGTGGTCTCTATAAATCAAAGAAGGCCCCATTTCTCTGTTGTTCTCAGTCAGGGCTCTGGTGAATACCTTTTGGTAGCATTCTCGAAGATGAATAGTGGTCTCATCCCTCTTGAAAGCTAGCTTCAGACATTGGTATTACAGGGATTCACTTAAAATTCCCAAGCCTATTTTTCATAAAGCTATCTATTTAAGCAAAGGCTATGTATCCATCCAAACAGCTAAGTATGCTGAATTGAAGAACACTGTAAAAATCCTGCTAGCTTACAACTTTGAAAATGACAGCCTCTAAGACAGAGCTTCTGCTTAGTGGCTTTGCCATTCCTCCACCTCAACATGTGTGGGCACAATCCCTCAAGCAGGAAAGAAAGATGCAGCACTTTTATGAGCCTCCACACCACACAGTGAGCAAAATCACGTGGCCACTTACCTCGATAAATCAAGGACGGGCTTTCTTGCATGTTAGCAAAAATAAAAACAGCAGACTTGCTGAGCAGCATTGACGGCTGCCGCTGTGCTCTGAGTCAGCTTTCTATTACATGGCAAATATCGGAGACAGCCAGCCCACGGAGGAAAGCTTTGCCGCGGCTCACACTCTGGGAGGTGCCCGTCCATGAGGTACTCACTCCATTGCTTTGGGACGTGGATGGTTCGTTGCATCACGAAGGAGCCCATGACGGAGGGTGCCTGCATGTTCGCATCACATCCAGGGAAAGGGAGAGAAAGAAGACCACCTTCCCGCACTCCCTGGGCGGTCCCTGGCGCCTGCCAGCTCCCACCCGGTCCTCCTCCTCCAAGGTCCTCCATCTCCCCGGAGTGCCACGGGCTGGAGGCCAAGCTTTGCACAGACGGGCCTTTGGGGATTCTTGTCCAAACCATAGTACGACCTCGTCAATTTTGTATTGTTAGAGTCATAATTGACTAGAAATAATTTAATGCCAACTATTTAATCACTAAATTAATATAATTGCTAAAATTTATTTAAAGTTAATTATTAGTTCGGTATAATTATGTAAAATAATTACATATTCTAGTTCTATTTTAAGGTCAATCTCTTGTGTTTCAAGTGACACTCATTCTCAATCATCTAAAAAGCTACTGAATCACTGATGCTTTTATTTTGAAGTGAAACTTTCTTATCCATTCATGGTGTGTATGTAAATCAGACTGGGGTCATATTTTATTTCTGAAGCGGGCTGTATCTTTGTCCTCTGTGCTGCCAGCATCGGAAGTGAAGCTTTGCATGGTCTTTCATTGACAAGAAAGCTGTATATGTCAGATAGAAGGTTTGATTGCAACAAGATCAATTAGGAAGGCACCATTACTTCTCTGTTCTGGACACTATATTTTCCAGTGTAACTCCAAAGGCATTTCTAAATCTTTGCCCACTCATTCACAAAGGCAACATGGCTCAGTGGTCTGAAATAACAGGCTCAAAGATCAGGGACCATGAGCTCTGAATACATGCTACAAAAGTATTGTTAAGGCTTTTTAGATAGCATTAAAATATTTGTTTAATATTGAGTCCCACTTATTTTTTCCTCTTTTGCTACTGATAAAGTGGCATTGATTGCATGCATCAGGGACACAAAACTAAAGACCAAAGCTGTCCCAAAGACTACAAGACACTGTAGGAGCCCTCAGAGGTGGAGCCCACAGAGGCAACTGCCCCCTCCTCGTTTGATTGGCACCTGGAAGAATTTGAAAGTGGTTGAAAAGTAAATATTAGTTTAATAGAAGGAACGGAACAAGTAAGAAAAAAGTTATAGCTGTCCATGATAAAAGCAGTGGGCAAAAAATAAAATTAAAATTATGAGGATATTTATTTAATATTATACTAAGACAGAATATGAGCGTATTTTCCAATGGAGATATATATTTCCTCCCATGTTTTTCTCAAACTGTCAAGATAAATAACTCAAATATCAAAAAAGCTTTTCCAGGATGTATAAGAATTTTAATGTGCTTCACTGGGTTATAACTGTAATCATAAATATTTTCCCTTCATGCTTAATGTGTGCTTCCAACATTCTAAACTTTATAGAAATGAAAGTGGAGAACACTCAAAAGAACAACAACTGAAACAAATCCACAAGTGCTCCGTAGAAATGTGCTTCAGTTGTTTTTAGGTAGATCTGGATTAGAACTCTAATTTATGAGGCAAAGCCAAATGATCCACCTCCAACAATTCCCAGATAGTGGGTACCTGAAGATTTCCTAAGAACAGATAATCACAAAATCATGGCAGCTATCTTGTAAGAAGTTTTTCTTCTAACATTTCGAAGGTATCCTTCCTGACCCCAAGGTATAATTAAGCTCAAGTGCAATCAAGCACATTTACATGTCTTGCAATAATGTGTTTCATTTTCAAGGGTCCTCAGTGAGATTTCTGATGTGACTTTACATGTTATCTTTTGTGGGAAGTGTTTTGTCTCAGCAGTGCAACACTATCTGTTTTTAAAAGTAAAATATTCTAATTCCAAAAGATTTAATTTTATAATGTGTGAAAAAGAAAACCCTCAGTCTGAAAAATTTGGAGACTCAGCAATAAAAAAGAGATATGTCATGGAGTATAAACCACTATAATTATGTTTGCTTCGGCCTCCTTCAAGAAAAAAATGGATTTAATTAAATTATGGATAAGTTTTATTTAGTTAATACCCTGACTCAAGGAAATCATACCAAATTTTTCAACTTAGAACTTTTCTTAAATGTGCTAATTCACTTTGCCTTATCAGAATATATAGCTTGCATTATTTATCTGAGTACATACATATATAATAACCGTTCACCAAAAAATTAATGCAGGCTTATAAAATTTTGTCAACATTTTGGCTGTTTTTAATCAGAGAGTATCCATTACAGTACAGGCTGTCTAACTCTTTCACGGTTGATTTCTTTTTCAGTAGTCTTAAGGCATTAAAAGAATTTTTATGAAACGTTTTAATACTGCAAACACTTCCATAGTTCTAAAACAATTTGCTTGGAAATGCTGAAGGGGTTGAGCTTCAAATTGAAATTCGCAGAAAGTTCATAAGACAGCCAAGTTTGAAATAAATTCTTGTTAATGAAGTAATTTTATGTTGTTTAGTCCAACATTACTTTCATATGATAAAAAGTCATTATTGATTTAAAAAGTTTAGAATAGTAAGCATTCAACAGATGTTAATTTCCCCCTCAGGTCTGGGAGGAAACTTACTAATCATCCTCTAATCCAACAATTTTCCAGCCGCAGTAACTTCACAGCAACGTCTACGATAGCTATCTTGGAACTCAAAAGCATTCTACTTCATTCTCCTTGTTTTAAAAATTGAAAAAACTGAATTAGACCAATCTGATCATTCATGCATACATCAAGTTCATCATGCTGTTTTCAAATTAGATGATGCTGTGTCCTTGGTTTCCTAAAAAGACTAAAAGGATCATATTAAATCTAATGCCAACTAAATAGAAACAATGAGCTATGTTTTTTTATTATAAAATATCTATAGTTCTCTTTTGGCATTTGACAAGAAATATCTTTGGCAAGTACATTTGTCACTCATATGTACATACCCATGCACGCACACACATATACATGCACACATGGACTCCTGCAATTTTTTTTTTCATTTAAACTCATCACACTTTCCTCCTTGTCTCTGGTTGTAGACTTCTTGTCAACCCTTCCCTTCCAGTTTAATGTTTCTTGGGTAAAAACTTGACCTATTTCTACCTCAATCAATATTCTTCAAGAGTCCCTCCAACACAACATACAATCCTTTTTGATCAGGCCATCGTCCTGTTAAGCCATACTGTGTTGTACTCTCTCCCTTGTTTTAAAAATCTCTTCATTTTGGAAAAATATTACTTCTGCCTAAAGACTGTAGTGTTAATGTGCAAGTCCTCACAGATCCCCTCCAATTCAGCTTTCCCCAAAATGAGAACCTTCCAGTTCTATGCACTACAGTTTGTCTCCTAAAGCTTCGCATGTGGGAAGCTGGTCCCCAGCGCAGCAGTGCTGATATGATGGAAGGTTTTAGAGGTAGGTCCTAGTGAAAGGTAATGAGGTCAAAACAACTCTGCCTTCAGCAATTAGTATGTGCCCTGTGTGGCTTAAGTGGGTGGATTCCCACAAGAGTTGTTACGGAAAGAGCAAACCTGGTCAGTACACTTTCCTCCTTCCCTGCTCACACACAGGGCCTTTTGCTGAGAAGCTGGCTCCAGGCCAGGATGTGACGTGTCTGTGGTTTCCTCACCAGGATAGTATGCTGTTTTGACCCTCCAGCTACCAGAGTTGGGAGTCTCATAAACCTTTCTTCTTCTATCTATGTCCCCCAGCATCAGATATTCTGTCCTAGCAGCACAAAGTGGCCTAAGATACTATGTTACGTTTCACAAACCAGGACATCAGCATTGGTGTATCATCTTCCTTCAACTTCAGACTTTATTCACAAGGCTTGGGCTTTTTGTTCCTTTTTTATCTGTTTTTGTGGTCAGGGATTGAACCCAAGGAACCATGTATGCCTGACCAGCACCCTACCATTCCCTTACACTAGTTTTTACCAAATGTCAGCTTGGCAAGCTTTTTTCTGCATTGAATACAGTTTCCACGTCATATCTTGTCATCATATCTCCTTCGTCACCTCGGGGAGGTAACAATTTCATGGTCTTCATTTTTTCCTCAGGAATTTGTGAACCAGCACTCTGAGGACAGGTATTTTGCAGACTGTCCCTCAGTGTGCCTTCACCTGATGCTCTGCTCATGGCTGGAACAGGGCTGTCAGGGTGAAGAGAAAACCCTACGAAGGGCAAATGCATCTCTCCTCACATCACACCTAACATTACTGTACTGTGGTGAGGTTCACCTTGAGGGTGTGGACAAGGCAGAGTTAGTATTCTTCTTTTTCGTACTCTGTGCTTTGGAGACAATTCTGTCCATACCAAAGAAGATCAGATTGGGACTTTATTAAACTCCACCTCCAGTAATAGGAAGTATCTCTTATTTAGAATTCTTTAATGACTTACTTCACTCTGATATATATTCATTTATATATTCAATATATATTGTACTCTGGATTATAATGCAATGCTACATGTTATCGCTCAAATTGTTTCAATTTTGGATCCTTCTAGGTTGGATTATAGTGTCTCTTTAATATACCTCTTTAAAAAATTTTTGTCATGCCTTTCTGCAATGGTAAGAATACTCTAAGGTCATTTACATATCTCCTTCCTCAATCCTAGACTCCTTTTTTTCCAGTGATTATTCCCTTATTTTACTGATGAACAGAACTTAGTCCTTGAACTTTTTACAGCAAATATGTAGCCTTCAGTCACACTTCCTAAGTATTATTTATATAAGCCCTTAACTGTTTCCACAATAGCAATTTACATTTCTCAGATGATTCTCAAGTCTGATAGGATTTTCTGTTGGAATTTTCCTACTGTAAGAGAAGCTTCCGCTAAAACAACCCCAAGTGTCCTGCCTTCCAAGTTTAGAGAATATTCAATACTTTGTTAGCACTCACGCTCGGGTGTTTCCCCGCAGATGTGACGGAAAGTTGCCGGAGTGACCCGTACTGGGAATCTCTACTACTCTCCCTAGTCAGCGAAGAAAAGCTGGAGAAGAGGCGTCATCTGGATTAGTGACTGTCCGCATGGACGGCCCCTTTTCCTTATCACCTGGATGTTCCTTTCACCCCTCCTTGAAGCCAAGTTTAAGGGAAGCCCAAGGGAATCGTGCGTGACACTCACTCTTCACCTAGAAGCAAGAAGTGTGGCGCACTTTTGCTCCTGTGCGTACGTGTATCCCCTCCGCTCTATCTGAAAGCACCTGCCTGCTTCACTCACACTTCCGCGGTCACGGGACCACCCTCTCATATGAATCGTGATGAGGCTGCTCTTATTTGTCACGTGCTCCTGCTTTGCAGGCGACCGGTCTGGATCTCGGTCTGGTTAAAAAGCAGACCTTTCGTCTCTTTCTCATGACGGCTGTTTCAAATGGAGGTTGTTTTATGATGGCCTATACCTGAATCTTGCAACCATGAGGTAATAAAGGCAAGGAGAAAGGCACATCTGTAAGAGAAACAAACGAGGTAAAAGGCATCCATAGCTTGATTTTTTTTTTTTTTTTAGTCAACCGACCTCAACCTCTGACACAATTCAAGGTAAACAGTAAGTGTTGAGATGACTATCAGAGGAGTTTTTGCATAATTGCAGCACCAGGTAGAGAAACTGATACCTTTATCTAGTTGTATTTTCTTTCCTTATTTTTTTAATGCTGCACTGGAGACTGAACCCAGGGCCATCACATAAAGCTACCTCTCCAGCCTGTTTTTCTTCATTAATTTATCAACCTGTTTGTTTCTGCAAATTTGAGAAACAGTCTCTCTGAGTCACTAAGTTGCTGAGGTTGGATTCAAACCTGTGATTCTCCTGCCTTCAAGGGTCTGGCAGTACAGCTGTGTGCCACCACACCGAGCTTAGGTGCATGTCTTCTGAACCCGCACGCATGCCTCAGCACAGGCTTTTGGGCAATCCTAAGTTGAGAACAGCATTCCCAGGGGAGAGCCCATTGTCTTTCCAGGCCTCCTTGCGCGATGTTTTTGATATTTTGAATTTGGCAGGAGCCTACTTAGGCACACAAGGTGTTCCCTTCTCAATCCACAGGGTGCCAACTGCACTTGTTCTGCTGTAACACCCCGTGACTCAGGACATTGGAAGGATAATGATATTCGGAATCTGAGAAGGTTCTGTGGATAAACTTCACTCCAGCCTAGTACTCACCTGTTTCTGTGGCTTTGCAGTTGCATTGGAGCATGTTTATGTTCCAATACTGGACGAAATGATGGAAACCAGTTCAGATAAGAGATTCAGAATGTGAACAGCTGGCAGCCCCAAGGGGATGCAGAGCCACTGCTCTGAAAAGGAGTTCCTCAGCTATAGAGCTTTGGAATGAGTTTGACTGGCTCATCTCCCCCAAAATCACGCCCATGCCGTCCGCATGTAAACAACTCTTGCAGCAGGTTCTGTGAGTGGCAGACACAGCCAGACTGGTCAGTGAAATCAGTTCCATGGAGAAGTCCATGACGCCGTGTCTGGCACACATACCAGCTTGCACACCAGAGATCGGCAGGCACAATTCTAGGCTGAGCTCGGAAGGGGGAATTAAGTTCTAACCCGAGTATCACACAGAACATTTTTGAAGTGACGATTCATCAAAAAGAAGATCATGCCCGTGTATCCATCCCTTACCAAACTTCACTGTTCCATGTTAGGAGCCACATTGTTTGTTTTGCATCTCTAGCTCTTTCAAGTTCTCAGCCTGACAGGGCAAGAACAGAACAGAAAGATGTTTCCTCTCCCTCCAGAAAGCGTTTGGAAGTTAGTGTCTTCTTCTTCACCCCTTTGTGGGTGTCACAGTGACTAAGGAACGCACGCGGCCTGCCAGACAGCACTCCACAGAGGAGGACTGAGAGAATGGGTGGGTGGGGACGGGTGGGGTCATGGATGAAGGGGCGGAGGCCTGAGTGAGTGCATGAATGAATTCACCCACTGTCTACACAACAAACACAACCAAACTTCTTCCAGTAATGGAAAATGTGACCTTCAGAACAAATAAAAGACTCTGAAGCCTTTAAAAGTTAAACATTTAATATAAAAGTAAGGTCATATTTGGGGACAAAGGAAAGTAATCTACATCTTTTATAGTCCCCTTTTAATATGAATATTGTTTACTGTGGAATATTGTGTATTTCAATCAACTAAATTCCTTTTAATTATCTCTTCTAAGAATCTCTTCATAATGTACAGGGTACACTCTACCCAATTTAAACACTGTACTAATGTAAACAGTGCTTCACTGAAAACAGCCTCTGCCCAAGGTGTACCGTTCCCTCCGCATCTTCCCCGCGTGCACTTTCCCTCCTTTTCAGGGCTATCTTCTGTCGCACCAAATCCAGCACCACCGTGTAGCTGCTAAGGCAGAGCCTAGATCCAAACAGCGGGATACTCTATGCTTTCTGTTCGTTTGTTTCCAAGTACATTCAGCTTCTGCCATCTGTGTGATTGCTGGAACCTCTGAGAACGCTAATCCCCTGATTTATGCCCCTTGGTGAAAGGTGCTGACGGGAGGCCGTAGCTGTCCGACCCAGCGACACCCGTGGGGGTGGAGGGAGTGGAGATGCTGAGTGTGGGCAGTGCTTCCAACTCGCTGTGGCCTTCTGCAGAGTGTCAGTGCCTAGGTTCTTGTGTGCTTCCTGCCTGCCCTAATCATGCTTATCGGCCATTCTAGCTTTCTTTAGCAACGGGTTGTGACCCCTTGAGGGCCTTCATCAGCTGCCTGGAGCAGGTGGTCTTATTTGTGTCACAGGTCACTGTGGTGAGAGCTCATTAGAAGATGTGCTGACATTGATTTCAGCCTCTTACAATCAATTACTTTCTTTAAGATTGTTTCCATATACATTGAGGGGAAATGTGGTATAATAAAAGCAAAATACACTTTCTGTACTTGAAGATGCTCTAATGTAAAAATTTAAACTGCCCAAAATAGCTAAGGACATGAAACAGTATGACTTTTAAAGCCATCCTTCAATAAGGAGCAAGCCTATTTTAAACATTTCTACCATATATAACCTCTAGTACACCAGTCCGTGCCACCTCCTATCCGAAATAAGTAAGTTAATTAATAAATATTTAGAAATTCTTCGCAGTACTCCATGTTGAAGATTTTTTTTCTTTTGCTGGAAACTTCAAGTCCATGTTTTTAGCCAAATCTGATTCAAAACAGGCCTACAAATAGCATGGATATGTACTTACTGAGGAATTTTAACTCCTAAAAGTTTCATCTGGAAATTAAGCAAAAATCATTTTCTTGGCAGTTCCCAGGTTGCAGGTTTGAAACGCTGCAGGTTTCAGAACAGCAGAGGAAAGGGGGGGGGGGGGCTGGCCACTGCCACCATCGCCACCTCTCACTGAAAGACAGGAAGGAAAGCAGCTATTGTGATGCTCTGGAGTCTGAGGTTCAGCCCCTTTGTTTCCTTTTCTTTAAGGAGCAGCAGGAGCTGTCTCAGTGCCTGCAATCCCAGATGGATGAGAACAGATTTTGAGAAAGGTGGAAACGTTTGCAGTCTCTAGTTAGGCAGCCAGCACCAGATATTTTACATCACCTGAAACCCTGAATTGCCTTCCCCGGGCAGCCCTGGATGCACCTCAGCTGCAGGTCTGTGTTGACTCTTGGGATCGGAGGTGGGGAAAGGGGGTCCCCAAGTCCATTTCTCCCTCCATGAGCCACCACGCTACAGAGAGTATGATGGGCTCCTTCGCAGCTCTGGAAGCTGCTGTCCCAGCCTCCCCGGCCACTGGCCATTCACCAGCCCCTTCCAAGAAGAATCAAAGCTTTTGGTGCTCCTGTCTGGTTTTTCCAAATCACATTTACACAGGGTTTATCAGAGCCTCAGAGTTTTACACTTTTTTATATTCTACTTCCACTCGTAGTATTTATACCCAGTTCCCTGGCCACTTCGAATGCCCGAGAACCCATCCTGTATTATTTTCCTCTGGAAGTTACATTTGCCTTATTGTCCAGTGTGTGCTGTTTCAGTTGATTGGAGTCTCGCATCTGTGATTGTGTATGTCTTTGTGAGGGTGACTGCATGTGTTTGCATACCTGTGTATGTGGTGTGTGTGAGACACACACCACACACACAGGCAGAGAAAGTGAGAGGGAGAGAGAGACAGAGAGAGAAACAGAGAAACAGAAACAGAAACAGAGAAACAGAGACAGACAGAGACTGGGACCCTCAACTGCAGGAGAGATACTGGAGAATGTAAAGCACATGGAGATGTCATGGGAGGGGCTGTCCCCTATGATTATCTCATGAACTAAAATGTCACAGAGCTCCCCAAACAGAAATTCTTCTCCAGCAAACTACAGAAAGAATGGGCTGAGCAGGGTGCTCTTGTCTCTGTCTAGAGAAGGAGTAACGTTCCCCAGTGGGGTAAATCGTAGTGGATCAGATGACAATACAGCACAGTGGTTTTTTGTTTTCTTTTAAAGAGAAAATGTTCTGGAAAATTAACACTTTTCAACAATATAAAAGCTAGCACCTTCCAGCCCTCCTTTGCCCCAGAAGGGTGTGGGCGAGCTGCAGCCCCGTCTCTAATCACAGTTCCCCCAGTGTGGCAACAGTGCCTGCCCCAGGCTCCCGGAGCGCGGGGCTAATTGCACGGTGTCAGATGGTAGGTGTGTCGGTGGTGGAATTTTGAGAGGCGCATCAGTGCGGCTTTATATAGCATAATAGGCGCTGATTAGGCAGCCGCGTTGCGCAGCAGCAACACGCTTAGCTGCCGACTGTTAGCTGCCTCTTTAGAGGCTGACTCGAGGCACAGAAATGCACCGTGGTGCTGGGCTGCAGCTCTGTTTTGTTTTCTGGGGGAGCCGCTACTGCTCGGAGGAAGGTAGGGTGGGACCAACAGCACACTGCTTCCGTTTGTAGCGAGGGCATTTCCTGACAGCCCAGCGTCTGCTGTCCAGATCCAGTGTAGAACCAGCACACGGAAACCATGACTAATCTTCCCCCGCCTGAGTCCTTGCCGCCGTCGCGCCTGACCCTGCCCAGCACCTCCCTTGTAAACTATTAGGGGTTTTGTTCTGATACACCCCCTGCTTCTGCTTTCTTTAGCTCACATACTGAACTGGGCCATGTGCCCTCAGGAAAAGATTCCGGCCCTGGGAAATGAACTGAAATCAGCATCTATAGGTGCCAGAACAGAGCTCCTAAAAAGCAGGTATCAAATCTGCCCTCCTTGGCCCACAGGTTGCCCGCCAGCACAGAGGTCCCTCTGCCTTTGCCCACTCATCCCTCCCCAGTTCCACAGGCAGAGCGCTAGATCGTGACAGGCTGGCTTTTCCCTCCTATCTTCTACACCTTTCCCCCTTTGGACCCTCTCCCTTGCTTCTCTGTTCCATACTGTACTTGGAATGCTCTCCATGACCTTCTGTGACACCTACAATGGGCACTGATGTTTTGTCGTCCTCAGAACTGTCTTCTCCAACAGTCATTTTGTTAGGATTACAAACTGCATGCTTTAGAGATTCTCAGTGCTCCCCGGTGGAGAATGAAGCCCCAGGCCCCAGCTGAAGTCAACTTACACGTTTTACAGCCTGCATCTCAGCTTTCTTCCCCCAACAGAGACTTCACCATTAACGTTGAGAGAATTTCATGAGGCAACGTAAATAAAATGCCTGACATGTCCTGTACAATCAAGAAATGATATTAATAATGACTCCTGTCCTTAGTGTTGAACTTACCTGCTCATCTGAGTACTGATAACATCTCTGCACATGTGTGGTGCTCTCTTATTAGCCACTAATTTAAAGTCACTCACATATGGAGATTCATTTATGCCTTAAGTAGTGCAATGACAGAGATCATAAATCTCTCTCCTTTGTTTTTCCCCCAGTACCTGCCCCCCAAATCATCCAGCATTAAGCTCTGCTCTGGTTGACGTTCATACATATTCAAATCAATGCCTCTGTGGTATTAAGAAATTACAAATGGAAAATGTGGCTATGCTAGTTTGTTTTTTAAAGGATTGTTTTCCCCTCCTTGTATTTTCATCTTTTCTCAGGGGTGGGAAGCTACAAAAATTGTAAGGGCTGATTTGGATCTGTCGTATAAAATTCAAATACTTAATACATTAGTAAACCAGATACTTCTGTTAGTCTTTCAAGCTTTTTCTATCCCATCTCTAAAATTAAGATAAATGTAAGGAAACTTAAAAAAATCCTAAAATATGTATACAAGCCAAGGATTATTAGTTAGCTTTCATATATTGTTTGATTTCTTTTTATATTCTATATTGGTTGTAAGACAATGTCATATAATTTATTGATATGAGATCTTCTAAAGTTACATATCTGTTTTTCTAATCTCAAATGTGTGCTCTGGGTCCTCCAAAATGCCCAAGGTGCTGCCTTACTATTGTGTTCATGGCATCTCCTGTTTTATGCATAAATAGAATATGAATAATAATATTGCATGTCCCTCGGTTCTTATTGAGTATTGAGCCCTTCAGAAGTATTGTCTTATTGCCAGGACCCTCCAAGATGAGATTTAGACATCCAGTGGATTGATGGAGAAAACAGCTTTGAAGAACGCAATAGAAGGGGGGCAGAGAGAACAGGGAGGACCTGAAGACCACAGTGCAGGGGAGTGCATTTCAAGCTCCAGGGTAGCTTCGAGATAGATTCCATCAGGATTGGGGAAGCCTCCGGCCAGTGCTGAGTGTTGAGAGAACACCTGGCCTGCTGGGAACTGAACTTGTGTTAGTACCTTTGTGGAACATGGGTGCAGATCCAGGATGTCAGGAGCTGGGGCCATCAGCCATTTATGTTCCCTCAAGTAGGAGATGTGAGCTTCTGCTCCCACAACCACCACATGCACCTACTCACCTCGTCTCGTAACAGGTGAAGACATGAGAGATTGGCACTCCCTGGGCTACTGGTAAGTGGCATGGCTGGATTTTAATGTGAGCAGGCTTATTGCACAGTCTGTAACAGGTAGGCAAGTCAATAGATAAGTGGAGAGAGAAAGAGGAAGAAAAAATATGATAGATTTCGCACAAAGTCAACAGCCACTTTTAGTGCTGACCTTATGGGGAAATTTTATTTGGTTCTCATCCAATTTGGCTTGCCATCAGAATCATGGGAAGAATTAAGTTTGTGAATTGAGGCAGCACTGTAAATGAGTAACAGGCACCTCCTGAAGTGGTGCTGTATTTTTGTTCGTTGAATTCCTTTTAAAAATTCCACTTTCTATGGCGTGATTCATCAGGAGTGCCGGTAATTACCTCTGCTGGTCTTTTCTTTTTGCATTGCCACTTTATGTACTTCTGTTGGTCATCACCATAATAAGCTTTCAGGAGTGAAGCAACCAAAAGACCCAGGTATGTTAGGAGACTGGTCAACAAAAATGTTCTTCTCCATGTGATCGCACAAGGGTTCACGATTCTTACCTCTTCTGGCAATGGTCAAGTTCCTATGAGAATAATTCATGGTATTCGGCAATCAGGTGTTTGTATGGATTAGACCTAGATGTGGCACGTACCATTTTTGTTTCAGTCCTGCCTGAGATTCCTAGTTCATATGGCCATGGATACATCTTTGGAAGGCATGAAAATATAGTCCATCTTTAAGTCCAAAGGAAGTGTCAACAGTTTTTGGCTTATTAGCTACTAGTCTCTGCTGAAGCATATGGACTCTTTTAAAAAATCTCATCGATACGCCAAGTTCTCTCAGTTAGGATTTCCTTCCATCTAAATCATGTCACTTTTAGATAAATTCCAAAGGTCTTTCTGCACATGGATGAAGCCTCATTTAAATATTTGTGTTTAAAAGTTGAGACTCTTAATACTATACTGCTCCACTCACAGTGGGCACTATGCATCTATTTACTGTTATTCTAGGACACTGGTTTCTGAGAAATTACGTGCACTAGAGAAAGGTCAAAATATACCCTTAGGAGTAAAAGCCTATTTCTTTCTTTTATTGTTTTTGTTCCTGAGGATATTTTGCAAAGTGTCAATATAACTATAACCTCTTCAAGACAGATTCTCTCCTTATCACCACCATGGAGTGTTGCAGTGCTGTGTGTGATGTCACAGAATGAGCACTACATTGGAAGTTAGAAAGAAGAGAGCTTGTTTCAGATCTGCAGTTTACTTGTCATGGAAATCCATAAAAAGTAATTTATCTCTCTCAGCTTATGTTCCCTCATCTGTAAATGAGAATCATGTGGCTCTGATTTCACACAGTTATGGTGGGTAAAGTATGAATACACCCTGAAAACCATACCTCAGGTACTGCGGGTGGCAGTCCTTGTTTTGTTCACAACAGAAGATAATAGATCAACATTTGTGGTGCTCCCAATTTGTTCAAGCGTGGTATAAGGCACTACAGAGTGATAAACATGAGTTAGAAGCCATAAGTTAAGTGCTGAAGATAAAAGAAACTGCCATAGAATATGATAAAAGATAAAAGTCAGACTCAAAGAAAATATGAAAGCAATTGCAAACTAAAACAGCATGGCAGAGCTGAGAGGGTGTTAAGGATAATCTTTTGATCAGGGCAGTGCAGAATGAAGTAGAAGAACCTTGCAGATCACTTCTGCTGCAGTCTTGGGTCATTCCTTGAAGTAACCGATACTTTCTGAAAATGCCAATCCCACCAGAATATCATAATGTGGTGTCAGCTAATGACTGAAATGCAAGCTATCTTTTTACTATAACTGAGTCTATATATTCATAGCCATATATTTTGAGACATCGAGTTGTAGAGGTAATAAGATACTGTGCTATGTAGATACAACTTGCTTTTTCTATTTTAAAGAGAAAAGAACAAAACCAAATTAACAAAAAGAAAAACAAAACAACACAAAAACTATAAAAATGATACAGAATTTCAAATCAAGACGATAGGACATCGACAGTGGTTGTTGTATTACTTATTGTTATCTTCAAAATAGTTGCTCAGATTACCAGGTGTATATGCAAGATTGATCAAATAAACATTAACTGTTTCTTTCAATAAACCAATAGATACAACTTGCTTTGCATGTGATATGAGACAATTTACATGATCACTAGAATGTGCAAAAATTTGCCTCATGAATAAATATGAAAACAATATCATGGTAGACCTAGATCTACATCAATAAATATACAGGGCTCAAGTTTGATCAACTAAACAGTTCAATAATTACACAATTTTACAGAGGTTAGGGCACTGTGATGCCATGATTGCAATGTAATTGTTCCTGATCCGTGTATTTTCTGGAGGGGGGGGATTTTTAGTGTTTTTACGTGTGCTACCAAAGTCTCCAGTATTTAAAAGTATGTTTCCAAAAGGGGGAAAAAATCATCACAGATATTTGAAAAAAATTATATTGGCTAACATTGAATAAGATTAATTGTCTCATTTAGGACTATTCTAGTTGCTGGATCAAGTACAAAAACACAAATGAATTAACATCATAGAGGTTTTATTTCCACTTAAGTAAAGTTTATTTGGGAACAGAATGAGATGGGAACTGTATTCGACGTGTTCATTCAGTACCCGGGCTCTTGAGAATTCTACATATTCAAAACTTACTTTGGGCATCCACGTCTAGCCAGCTGACAGAGACAGCCCTGTATGGTACTCTTTTCTGAGCTAGACCTGAATGCACTGTCACTGTCACTGCCATTTGTTGCCATGCCACTGGCAACAAATCAGTCAGAGGGCCACATCAAACTGCAAATAATGCCTTGAAATGTCATATATTGTACACCCAAAAGGAAAACAGTTTTGCAGATGAGATACCTATAGTTTTTTGACATAGAAATTTATATAGTTACTACACAGTGATAGGTCTCTTTCATTTGCATTAACTCATTGGATGTAAACGACCCTCTAAGTTATGTCCATCATTCTCACCTTGTAAACAGAAAACAAGGTTCAGTGATGATCTGAATTGCACATGGTCCTATAACTGCTGGTTGTTTATGGCTGCAGTTCTCAAATTTAAGTCCTCTTATTCAAAACGCAGTTTCTGTCTTTAGTTTGCCCCGTGCGCTTTCCCTTGTCATACACTTTAATGAGAAAGAAAGAAACAGACACAGGATTGGAGGCTGCTTCAATATTACTTAAAAGAAGGTACACAATGAAAGCCACCGAGGAGTAATTACAAAGCAGTACAGCAAATATACCCTAGTGTAGTCAGGCGCTAACAACAGTGAGGTTTGGTGGGATGAGCCATCTAGGGCTGCCATCAATATAATATTTACTTAGTCTGAGATCTAAAATTTTAGCCAATGGTTTCAATAGTCTTTCTTGGAAGTAGTGTACAGAATGTTTCTACAGATAGCCTTGGGAGCTATTTTTCATCATGGTCCTAAAAACGGATGTCACCAAAAACTGATTCCATCCCTCAGATTTGATATATTCTTAAGCAGTGATTCACAGAATATGCTAAAGGGAAAACAGTTCTGGGGGAGAAAAAACAAGCAAACTTATAATGCAGCTTAGAAAAAATAGGTTTAATAATGTCAGATTCAGCCAGAGTATATGGACCATCTAATAGAAACTAGACACCACACATGATTTCACGCACATTTTTTTGTTTGTTCAAATGAAATTACATAGAAGCAAAGAAGCATTTGTATTATCTAGAGATACAAATTATTAATGTTATACTTGGATCTCCTTAGTATGGATAAATTATGTTTGGCTTTAGTATTTTTCCAGGTTATTGCAAACTTTTTAAAAGTTTGCTTTATTCTTTCATCAAATCATAAATCTCAGAGCAGGAGGACATGTCAAAAGCACATCTGGCTTACCCCTCTGCCTGCAGGAGACGAGGGTTGTTTGTCTATTCATTGGCCGTGTGACCATGAGCAAGTCACTTTCTAAGCCTCAGGATCTGCATGCGGTAAATGATAGTACTAATAAGCCATGTTGTCTCTGAGCTGATAGCTAGAAGCACCAACTGTCCATTACGCTTCCTAAACTCTATTGCAATATGTATATATCACATGGCATTTGATTGCCACTTGGCAGAGACCACTGAGGCTCACAATGGCTTAAAAGACTTATGAGGTTTACACAGTCAGCCTGAAGACTGTGACTGCCTAGATTCACTGTTACCGTGATCACCTTTTCTGACCTGAACTTTAATTGCTTTATATTCAAGCTATTTGAACCAAATTTTCAATTTCTTTTGATCTTTCCCAAGATGAAAGTGGGTAAAAATATATCAGTCCAGAATCGTTTTCTTCAGTGGGCAAAAGAGATAGAAGAAACAGCTTCCCCTAATATCACAGTGAGTGGTTGACTCCATGAGGCACTGTTTGTATATTGAAATTACAGAATTCTCAGGAGGCTGCAGCTTAGCTCTATGTGGTAGATGCATAAACACGACACATGCACTGTTTAGGGAATTGAAACCCCTGAAATTTTTCCCAGTGGTTGGTAGAGTGGCACCAATTTTGATGAGGAGTGGACAGGTTCTGTAGACCAATACAGTATAATGCTTACCCTGGAATAGAATAAGTATTAACTCCTTTATGTTTGCACTGCAGTTAGGGTCAGAACTCCATATATGTGGTTCTATTTGAGAATTTATTTCATATTCTGGTACAAATGAGCCAGTAACTGCTTGGAACATAAAATTGTGGCTGAATAAAGAGATACTCAGGGTAGTAAAATACTCTTTTTAAACAAGTGAAGGGAACATAGTGTTGGTAAGTGTGCCCACAGATATTATGGCATTGGGGGCATTTTGATCAATTCAAATAACAAAGTAATTAACACCTGCTGTGTGTTGCAGCAGGGAATGAGGTAAATTGTTATTCACTTGGAAGCTTCTGCCTTCTACAAATGCTACTTTGAAGGAGAGGCACAGGGAGAATCGATGTGGTCCCATGTAGGTATCTCAACAGAAAGAAGATACATTTGGAATGTGCTTACAATTACATACATATCTACTCTTGTACCCCTGGAGCCCTCCAAGAAGGATTTGGCTTCAGTAGGGTGATTTCCAAAGGCTAGGCCCAATAATGCTTAGCCCCAGATAACATCTTCTTTTACATGAGGTCTTTCTATCATTTCCAAAGGATAGAGGCCCCTGACATGTTACAAAACCGTGCAGCTCTAAAACCTGACATTACTGGATGAGCATGACTGTCTCCTCTTGTGCTAAAGTCAAATCCACATTACCACGGAGTGTATTTTGAGATAAAACCTTTAAATAAGTAATTAAATTAAAGTACGGTTATGAAGGTGGGCCTTAATCCAATACAATGGGTGTCTTTTCAAGAGGAGGTCAGGACATGGACATAGACATGTGGAAGACCATGTAAAGACAGAGAGCAAGGAGGAGCCATCCATGGGTCCAGAAGAAAGACCTCAGAAGAAACCAACCCAATTCACACCTTGACCTTAGGCTTTTTGTGCTCAGAATTCTCCAGAATTTTTTTTGCTGTTTAAGCCAGTCTGCAGGACTTAGTTAAAACAGCCTGAACAATCTATATTCCCAAGGACACATTTTCTTTTGGTTAAATTTATTGCCATTATTTGAAAGACTCCTCTGTGTTAAGTGTTAAGCTTATAGATAGATGCTTGGTGCATAGAAGCCAAAAGATAGCTCCCACCCATTGTAGGTTATTAAGGTACCAGATTCTGGCATGATCCCACCAAAGAGGGGGAACGTGAATTAACTAAACACATAAGAACCCATTCCTCAAACAAATGTTAGAATTGTGGAACACAAAGGGGAATGAAGAACACTAAGCTTTGTTTTATGTATAAATGAAAGAATTGATTTTGTTCTGTGATAAACAGAACAGCCACAGTCCTTCTGAGGAGGAAGGGAGGCATTCTGCCTACAATCTAGCAGTGCAGAACTTCTGTGAAGGAAACAAATTTTATCGCCTCTTTAGGTGCCAGTTTTCTCTTCTCTGGATTTTGATTTTACATTTTCACAAGTGAATATTGTTAAATATAAGTTTTAGTTGGGTGTGTTATTTTATTCTGGTTTACTTGCTAGTCTTTTGGAACAACGCATCCTCCCAAAGTTTACAAAAATACATATTCAGTGAAACAAACTTGAAAGTATTTTTAAAAGAACAAACAAAGTCACCTATAGTATCACTTCTCTAGAGGAAAACTGGTATTTCAGATTGCTTTCTATTTTTGAGTATAGGTGAATTTTCGGTTTCATTTTCTGATATTGTTATTATAACTATTTTATAGTCTAATTCTTTTTTTTAAGATTTTTTTTTAAAGACAAAAGAATGGAGACATAGGAACCAGAATAAGCCATAAACAATACAGAAAATGCAAAATTATACAGAATATAGTAGGGAATTAGCACAGGATGTTGTATTACATAATGTTATCTTCACATTAGTTAACAAATAAATATTAAAGGAAATACCAAATTATAGATAAGATAGTAGGGAATTAGCGCTGGATGCTGTATAATATAAAGTTATCTTCACTTCTGTTAATACAAAAGTGATTGAGGAAATACAAAATTATAGAGAACATAGAAGGGATTTAGCTCTGGATGCTGTCCTACATAGTGTTACCTTCACATTTGTTACTCAGTTATCCAGATGATGGCCCATTTGATCATTCAATTTTTCTCCTCCCTCATCTCCATTGCCTACCACTCAGTCATCTTCCCTGTGATAATAACTGTACTCCTGGGTTTACCTATACCCCTGGGCTCTTGCCTTGGGAAGAGATATAGCTGCCTCAGACTATACTATAACATACATGGGTGTATACAAACTGCCATGGTCGGAGGTGGAAAAGCACGTATGCTCACAGCGGACCACCTGGCTCCGCCCCATCACTGTGCTATGGGTGGGGGCGGGTCTAGTCCGTGGGACGCCCTCAGCAGGACCCACAGTGGAGCAGCCACCGGGCATGTGCCCCCGTTTGGGCACCCTCGGTGACCCGTTTGGCTCTGTCCCGTTGCCTCAATGCCGGAGGTCCTTTCTTCTCCTCCTCCCTCCTCCTGATCTCCAGTATTACCGTTCCCCACCCCTTGCAGCTGGGCATTGGACGAACTTACGATGCTTGGTATGAGGGCTTGAAATCTCCCCAGCCCATTCTCACTGTGTTAGTTCGGGTCAGGGTATGAACTGAGTTTAAAAATTAGTTCTACAATAGAGTTGGAGGATTTTCTAGGGTCTGCTGTATAGAGTATGCTGTTGTTTTTCAGACTCCCAGTCTGCTGCTTTTCATCTAATTTGTTGCTATGGGTTCATGCAAGGTTCACATGTGCAAGCTGCAAGGAGACCCTCTTGGTGCTCACATTAATAGTTTGGGGTGAGTCCTGAAGACCATGGATTTGTCCCATTGTTGCCAGGAACAGGCAGGGCTTGCTCAAGCCACTGAGTCTCAATGTTCTCCCAGAGAGAGGTCAGGGTGGGAGCTGAGTCCTGGCAACCCAGCTCATGCTTCTTGCCTGATGCTGGAGTGGGAAGGGCGTGGAGTCATTCAATCCACCTCCATCTGCATCTCCCTCCCGTTGCAGCACTGGAGCCAACATCTGCTCCTTGGCCAGATCCCTGGGAGTCGCCGCCGAGATTCCCCACTGCTCTCCGCCAGTAGCTGCTCACCCAGTGGAGAGGCGGGGCTACCGCCTCAAGGCAGGCGCAGAGCTGGGAGTGGTGGGCTGTGTACTAGTTGCATTGATTCTCTCCAGGTGCTGATTAGGAAGGTTGTCACAGGGTGGGGTCTCTGCCCCAGTGGCTGTGGCAAGCTCTCATTCTCATACTGGGTTAGACAACTGCTCCCGACCACCACTGCCTCTTTTCGTGGCTGCGCCCTCCCCTCTCCAGCCCTGGACCAGTTCTCAGAACTCTGCTCTCCCCTGACCGAGTTGGGAGGCTTCCGTGAGCATGGGTCTCCAAAGCTGAAGCTGCGAATGCTGGAACAAGGGCGTGGGCCAAGGGTGTGTTTGGAGCGGTGACTTCCTCCTTCTTTCCCTCTGACTGTGCCATGGTGGCTCTCCAATCCTTTCCTCCAGAAGAGGTTTTGCTTAGTCTTTCCGAGGGCTTCAATTCCCATTTCAGATCCTTCCTGAGTTCAGGATACCCATCTCTTTCCTTTCTGTCCTTCACATGTTGCTATATTCCTATATTCCTTTGTCTGAGTGGCATTCCTCTAGGGGGTTCTCTCTCTGCTGCCTACCCGGTCACCATCTTCAAGTCCTCTAGTAAAATTTATTTAGTTATTTGTTTCTTTCTAATGAATTGACCATTACATTTCTAAAGTTCTGAAATGGCCAACAGACCTGTCTTGGTTACCTTTCTCTCTTTGCTGAGACAAAATACCCAACACCCAAAATGAAGGAAGTAAAGGTTTATTCAGCTTACAGTATGTGGAGGTTTCAGTCCTTACTTGGCTGGTTCTGAGGCAGAATGGCACATGGCAGAGGGCAAACTGTTCAGGGCAGCAGAGCACAGCAAAAACAACCAGCAAAAGGGAAGAATGGCTGCAAGCAGCCTCCTTTTCTCCCCATTGTAAACAGCTTACCTCCACCCAGGGGGCGTGAACCTCTCACACAATCTCCATGCCCTCCTCTTCCACAGGCTCAGGATGTTTACAAAGTAAGCACCCCAGCTTCCTGCTGAATCACTCATTAGTTAAACCTGCAGATTCCCCAAGTTGACACAATGTATCAACCATAACATTCCCCTTGTCAACTTGGGAATCAGACACATTTCTTTACACCAGTTTCCAGATACAAAGACATGGTTCACATTTTGTCCTCATACAAATAAAAATTAAACACTTCCAACATTTAAAGGCACAAAATAAACATTACCATTCCAAAAGGCACCAGCAGGGTAATACAGAGCATTGGGACCAAAGCAAGTCCAAAATCCAGCAGGGCTAACATTGTGTCCTGTAATTCCACATCCAGCAACTGAAGCAACTTGTGGCACACTGTAAGCTCCAAAGGGCTTGCTTGAATCCACCCCTATGGCGCTTCTGGTGGTTACAGCCTCCATGGCTTCTCTCTTAGGCCCGCTTTGCTCCCTGCTTGCAGTTTTCCTCAGATGATCCACAGTCCTGTCTTTTCTAAACTTCTGAGGTCTGCAAGGCACCTTTTGCTTCACACTCACAGCCTCACATATTGCCCTCTCCGGGGCACACTGCCTGGCCTCCCAGGCCTTCTGAAATCTGGGCGGAAGCCTCCTTAACCTCAGAACTCTTGCATTTTCCTTGCACCTAAAGCCAGGGCCACCTGGATGATGATAAGGTCTGCTGCCACCTGGAGCAGAAGCCAAACTTTTCCACCTCTTGGCCGTAGGAGTCGAGTGCCTGGATGGCTGGGCACACTGAATCCAATTCTGAGGAGTAAATTCTCTATGCCGTCTCCATTCTGGAACCTGGTGCGGCCGCCGCCGCCATTCTGGAACATGGCACTCTTTGGCTTCCTTCTCAAGGCAAGGTCTTTCACCTTTGGAGTTTTGAGACTGTAAAGGTTGGAGACTTGGCCTGAGCAGGCTATCTTTTGCATTCACTTGTTCCTTCTCAGCAATAGAGAGCTCCTCAGTCTTATCTTTGAAATCCACAGTTTTACTGGAGCTTTCTTTCTGGCCAAACTCACAACATTTTAAATCATCCTGCTGCGCTCTTTGCTCTTGATTGTCCATATAAATCTGGCTAAAAGCCCCCAACAATAGCCATGCCACTGCCCCAACATTTGACTGCCTTGAAATTTCTTTTGCCAGATTAATCAGTTCATTGCTGCCCTTAATCTCAGTCTTAGGCAAAGTCTCTGGACATGAGCAAAATGCAGACAAACTTTCTGCCAAGCCATAACATACATCATCTGGAGTCCAACAACCAGTGCAGTCCTTCCCATCAGAAACCTTCCAAATCCAGTCTTTACCAGCAAGATTTCTAACAGCCTTCTGGTCTTCCAAGCTCTGACCAGAATCTCCCGTACAGAACAGCCAAAGGCATTCCAGTGCTTCCCTTTCAGGCGACATCTCTGAACCTTTCCAAACTGTTCCCACAAGGCATTTCCAAAGGCTCTTGAACCACATGGTCGGGTATAGTAACAGCAATGACCCCACTCCTGGTACCAAATTTTGTTTTGGTTACTTTTCTCTCGTTGCTGAGACAAAATACCCAACACCCAAAATGAAGGAAGTAAAGGTTTATTCAGCTTACAGTTTGTGGAGGTTTCAGTCCTTACTTGGCTGGTTCTGAGGCAGAATGGCACATGGCAGAGGGCAAACTGTTCAGGGCAGCAGAGCACAGCAAAAACAACCAGCAAAAGGGAAGAATGGCTGCAAGCAGCCTCCTTTTCTCCCCTACATTGTAAACAGCTTACCTCCACCCAGGAGGCATGAACCTCTCACATAATCTCCACGCCCTCCTCTTCCACAGGCTCAGGATGTTTACAAAGTAAGCACCCCAGCTTCCTGCTGAATCACTCATTAGTTAAACCTGCAGATTCCTCAAGTTGACACAATGTATCAACCATAACAAGACTATAGAAAGATACCACTTTAGGCTCCTGCCTGAAACCAACAGCTTCAGAAAACTGCTGGCCTTGATTCAGGGCCATTACAGTCTAATTCTTAATGACAGGATAAATAGCCATTAACGTTACTTACCAAATACTGCTAGTTCTCCTAATTTCAGAAATATGTAGGACTCCTGGGACCCACAAAGTTTCATGTGGGGGCATAAATTCAGTTTGGACAATGAAATAGAAGTGGAAATAACTTATGTCACTTCTGGTTAAAAGCATTTAGATGTTCTTAATTTTTGGTTTATGAACTACTAGGGTTCTTTCCCTTTCTGCCAGGAAGCCATCAATGATTGAGATAATGCCTCGTCTACCTGCTGACGATAATGAAGTTTGTCTTTGCTAAAGATAATGACTCTTCCATTTACCTGTGTATTCTTAAAAACTGCTGCTCTAACAAATTACCACAGTCCTGATGACTTTAAACAATACAGATTTATTCTCTTGCAGTTCCGGAGACTAGAATATCTAAATAAGTCTTATATGAACAAAATCAAGACACCTCTATGGTCCTGTTCTCTCTAGCAAGTCTGAGGGAGGACTTTTGTCTTCTCTAGCATCTATATTTACAGTCCTTACTCATGGTGTCTTCTGCTATGTCACCAAAGCAACTATCTCTTGCTCTGCGCCCACGTACTTCTGTCATAGTTTTCTCCACTACCTGTACCCAAATATTCCTTCATTCCCTCTTGTAAAAACATTGCAACTGCAATTAGGGGCCACTTGAATCATCCAAGGATAATTCCTAATGTAAGGCCCAGAGGTCCAGACCTGAGCACCATCTGGGGTCATCATTCAGGCCACATCCCAGAGTAGGAAGTAGAGCTCAGTTTCTTGTCAGCCCATCATGGATGTGTGACATGAGCACTATAAAAACTACATTTTTATAATCTGCTAGGGTTTAAAAATTTATAATTATAATTGCTGTTAAATCAGCATGATTTAGAGCATCCTGGCTAAAAGCTGTAATTCAGTATCTTTCTACAATATTACTTTCCAATAGGTGCAAATTTTAAAAGGTTTTCATTGAACTACATCATAGTTTATTTAATAAATATCCTGTTGGAATTAAATCGTGCCTTATATTTCCAAGAACATCTACCAGATAAATCACTGAGCGCTTGGCTGATTAATCTCTTACAGGAAATTTCTAATCAACTCCTAGATCAGGGTGCATATATTTGTAAGGATGTTTCAGTTAAAGGACTTTCAGAAATATTATCTCCCTTGGCACATTAACAACAGCATTTGCTCAGAGCCATTGTATTAACTCTGTCTTGGGGAAGACTGGAAAAACAAACGTAAGTTTTAGCTACTTCAATAAGGCAAGCTTGAGATAGTGAACTAACCAATCCTATTTAAACATTAGCAATTCTTTTATACCAAATCAGAGACTACACCTCATCACTTTATCTCTAAAGAGATCTGCCCTGGTATATTTCCTGTTTACAGAAATGTGAAGAGCATTAGGATGAAGTGGGGTTTAAAACAATGAACGCTATATCAGTCAGCTTCATTGTTGCTGAGACTCATTACCTAGCACCCACGACTTCAAAGAGAGGCTGAATTTGCTCACAGGATCAGCTCATGATCAGTTCGTTCCAAGGCAGAGACGTCATGACAGAAAGGTGTGGCAGAACAAAACTTCTAAGTTCACGTTGTCTGGGAAACACAGCAGAAGGATGCCAGAGAGGAAAAGGTGAGGGACCATACACAGGTCCCCAGGGCTTACACCTATGATTCACCCCGGCACACGTAGAAGCACGCTCTGCCCATCTACAGAGTGGATCCCAGAGCCACTCAGGTTGAAATTCTACTGTAACCGCTAAAAATACAAAACAAAAGTGAAAAATAGTCTCTCTCAGGAAGAGAGTCTGATTAACAAAAGGAGAGCAGAAATAATTAATATGTACCCATCACTTTGAGGAGGACAGTCCTAAATTACAGTCAACTACATTCTCAACAGCTCCTCTGTTTTCCTCAGCCCTTGTGTAACTCTTGAATGCCTTCCACTTTTGTGTGTGAGACTCACTTTCTGTGCAGAGGGAGGCAATTCTCTCAGACCGATGAAGTGGTGCCTTTCCCACTCTCCCATCCATCACTGGGGCGGAGTAACTGACAAAACACACTGACTCAGCCTCCACCCCAGCAGGAACTAAGTATGTTATCTGCCAGAGCACCTGATCTCATTTGCCAAGGCTGAGGACATCCAAGAGCCCTAGGAAGACAGATGTCCAAGGGACACGCTGCCAGCCTGGGACAACAGTGATTTTTCTGTAATTGACTATTTCTGCCTCCCATCCCCACACCCTTTCCAGTACTGTTTAGAGCAGTCATTGCAGCCTTCATCTGTTTGATCATGGGTCTCCTTTGTCAGGCCTGGTGAGCTGTTTGGCGGCAAAGCTGGGGGCCATCTGTGCTGTTAGAATGAAGCGCTTTTTTCATCGCTTACCTGTCTTTCTTATTCCAGATACTCTTGGCTTACATGAGTTAGGTGCCTCACTTTTCGGGCTTGTGGCCATCAAATGGGTGGGTTTCATTTCTTGGGGAAAAAAAGCAAGTTCAATCTAAGGATTGCAATGCAGGTTGTTACACAGGGTTTTCTAGGTCATAAAGTACTATTAACATATACTCAGTTCTGGGGGAATAACCTCAGTTGATATGTGTGCTTTACACTCTTTTAGGTTTTCTATGGTCACATATGCTTTTACTTAAGGTTTAAAAAAGTCAGCTCAGATAAACAAAGTTTTTCACTTTAGGACCAAACATAGGGGAGCCCGTTTTTAAAACATGTACCACCTGGGAAAAGTGATTCTCATATAACCCAGAAACTATATGAGTTCAGCAGTTTTCTACCATGGTTTAATTTTGTCTTTGAAAATACTGCAACTATCAGTACAATTTGTGGCTAAACTAAGATCTTTTAAAATATAAAGCTATTTGATAGTGTGGGAGCACAGTATGAAGAAAACCTTTATAGGGCAAAGCAAAGAGCAAGCCAGTTTGGAAATAGGGGGAAGCTTTGTCCCTCTTTCAATGAAAATCTTAGCAAATCATTAAAACTGTTTTTTCATTGCTTTGTTTATACATAAATCGGGAGAAAATAATGTTTCTCTCTAGTTCATAGCAATATCATCAAAATAATTAATGGTTATGAAGATTTTATACTTATTGCAATATTATAAAAAGGGGAGTGTATTAGATTGTAATAGGGGCTGGGGATATAGCTCAGTGGAATAAGCGCTTACCTAGCAAGCGCAGGGTCCTGAGTTCGATGCCCAGTACCGCAAAAAAATAAATAAATAAATTGTAATAAATTCTCATTCATCTAGACACTTTTAATTTATAACTTGGCACAATATAGACTGACACAGTTTTGATGTTTATACTTGTCCTTTGTGGGAAGAAGTCATTTGCTCTGCAAATTGAGGGAGTACCAGAAGTTTGAGAAGAAAGTACATAAGAAACACAGGTGACTATAAGTTTTTGAATAATTATTTAGAAATAAAAATTGAAACATCTGCCATACTTCAAAAGATTTCACTTTTCATGAAATAAATTCAATAACATATCCTATTAACTCTGCACTTTTCAAGTTTTTAAAAATCCTCATTTTGGAGCTTGCCTATAATATGATCCCCAAATAATATCTTCAGTGCTCATTAAAAGACACAGACATTTCAGCTCACATTTTGATGATGGACAGTGATCAGGAACATGTGGCAGACATGAGTGCCAGACAAGATGTTACCACAGTACTGGAAAGGGTGTGTGTAGCCCTCAACAGCGACATTTTCAGCAGACATTAGAAATGAGCAGAACTGCAGCAGCAAAGGTGGATTGTAGGCATGTTGAGGGACAGCCTAAAAAAGTACTAATGCACGATGTGTTCAGAAACTGCCAAATAGTTCTTTATTTCAGCTCGTCAGGTATAAAAAATAAATGATCAAGTTGGGTGTGGTGAGGCTTTCCTGCAATCCTAACACTCTGGGAGGCGGAGGCATCCGAATCACAAGTGTGGACCTACCCTGGACAACTCAGTGACTTAATGAGAATCTGTCTCAAGAACAATTGTTAAAAAAGGGCAAGTGATCTTTCTTGGTAGAAAGGGCCTGGGTTTAGTTCCTAGTACTGCAAGATAAGACAAACAAGCAATCAGATGCAACTGTGAGCAATTCAAAGTGTAGCATGGACTTCTCTTCCACTGCTATGTCATTGAGTTTAGAATTTATTCTCTAGGAAAGGATGACATTTGGATGTATTTAGAAAGGAGGATGATATGGGATATATAATTTTAGAAGAATTTCAGCTTTAAACTTGAGGAAGGCTCCAAACATGGCCAGCGGTGAAAGGCTATGATTTGATCATGGATGGAGAAACAGCAATGACCTCTAGCGCATACTTGCCTTAGTGAAGTACTGGGGATAGCTCTAAGAAGCCCCAAGGTGAAGTCATCTGTGAAAATAATGGCACCCACATTTCATGTTTCCTCCACTGAGTTACCAAGAAGCAAATGAGAACTGGTAAGTGTTGAGATGCGGAAGGTTAAAGGTACCTCACGCTCATTACACTGAAGAATATTATTCTGAGCCTTAGAAGTGTGTCAGATCAGAGGAAAAGAGGACCCAGAGCAAACTGAGAGGCTTATCGTGAACGGGAAGTGATGAAGAGGAGCAGGGAAGGAGCTCCCCAGAGAATCTAAAACACAAGGTGTCTTTAACGTTTGGGAAGCCAGAGAAAAATAGAATTTTGGGCAACACAAATATATTCAAACTCTAAGATGCGACAGAGTCTGAACCAAGTGAGACCTGTGCCCCTGCTGTGTGATAAGTACAGCAACATTGCTGATCTTCACTAGTGCAGCTTTGCGGGGGACATGAGAGGACACAGATGGGTAGCAGTGCAGCACAAGTGCCTTGGTTACCTTTCTCTCGTTGCTGAGACAAAATAGCCAGTGCCCAAAATGAAGGAAGGAAAGGTT
>PVLD010011049.1:0-67284 GCA_004027595.1 Dinomys branickii | reverse complement strand
TGCATGTCTGTATATGGGTCCATACATCTACAATTCGAAGATATCAATGGATAAAGCAACAACTACTGTTGAGACCATATCACCTTGTCTATAGATTAGTTGTGATTGTACTATTTTCTATGATAATGGGTGTCTGTTTGTCAATATGTTTTTGTACTTTTATGTTTCTAAAATAAAATAAATAAATAAATAAATAAAAAAAAAAAAAGAAAGCCCAGTGAAGGGTTCTTCAAATGGATCATTTGGCAACGTCTTGTTAGGAGCCAACAACTCTGAAGGCAGTATGTATGCGTGATACAGACACACCAAAAGCATTATTCATATTCTAGTCTTTGTATGCACGTTGCTTCTGAATCCAAATCCTTTCTTTTCATTGGCTTCTAACACATATTCCTACCTTAACCACAGAGTAGTACAGTTGTCCCCAAAAGCAACTTTGCCAGAAAGCAAACAGTACCATTTTACCACTTAATCAAAATGTTGCCAGTGTAAATGTTTTTAAAAATTATGCATTTGTGACTTCCAAAACTCTTAAGCTCCTTTTCTAAATTGTGGTAGGCAAACAAAGTCTGAAGGATTTCAGGGACTTTTAAAGGACCTGTAGCTTATTCTTTAACCGCATCTGAATCTTTGCAAGAAATTATTCCAGACAGGTGACTTTTATTAAGCTATCCAGGAAAATAATATTCCAGAGTTTCCCTAGCTAGCCAGTGTAGGTTGACAAGATTATGGTCAACAAATTCTTCCTTCTGTGTATCTAGAGGATAGAGGTCTTTTAAAAAAAAAACAACTTTCACTTGGAAGGAGGTGTTACCCTTGTATTATTGCAATTTGTTTCTATAACATTGTTTTCTTAACTATATTTGTCAGCTACCACCAAATACATGCTGCTAAACAAACAATCCTGAAAGTCAATAGCATAACAAAAGTATTTGTTTCTTGCTCAGGCCTTTGTGGGGTTTTAGGGATTTGACTAAGTAGGTTGGCATTCAAGATTTGGGGCCAAATCTACTTGACTGTTCTCACGCTCCTCAGATCAGTGGTTTTCTGAGGCCTGGTCTTCTGGGGGAGAAAAAAAAGGAGGCACAAAAGAACAAGCCCAGCCCCACTGATGCTTTGCTAGCTTCTGCTCGCTTCATGTCCACTTACAGTCCTTTAGGCTTCACATAGGCAAACTCAACATTAATTAATGGAGTCAAAAACTAAACTCTCCCTCTTATGGTAGGGACTGCAAACTCGTGTAACCAAGGGTGTGCTTAGAGGGTAAATGGAGGGAAAAAGTGGTTCATCATCCTCATCTTTTCTATTTCAAACCAAAGTATCATTACAGGACCCTTTGAAGAACCTTATAAGACTCCACAGAGAATCTGATAAAGCATTGGGATTTGAATGTTGGCTCCTCCACTAGCTGGCTGGGGAAGCTTGGGCTATTATTTATGTTTCCCAGGCCCCAGTTTCTGAATCTGTAAAATGGGAGAAAGAAATCTACTTTATAGGACCGCTGGGATGACCAAAGGAGAGATAACGCCCGTGGAGCTTGGCATATTGCATTGTACATAAGGAAATATGCTCAGAAGAGGAGCTCGGAATAGCAGCTATTAAGCAGACACCTACTGAGAATCTATCCCATGCCATTCATTTTGTCAGCCGTGAGAACATAAAGATAGATATAAAGATCCCTGAAACAGGTCCTGGTCACTAGGAGTACAAGTGGAAGAGGCACCTAACTCAGCCTAAGACTTCAGGAAACGTTTTCTAGAAGAGATAACACACAAATAGAACCTTAGAAAGTGAGTGGGAATCTGCCAGCTAAGTGGATATGTGGATGGAGGAAGGATTTTCAGGCAAGGGAACAGCCAAAAATAATGTGGTGTGCTCCAGGGCTATGTAGGGAAAGAGAGGTGAGTTGGCAGGGTGTGACTGGGGTAGGTAAATGAGTTCCACTATCGTAAGTACACTTTGCTGAGAAACTGAATTATATTCCAAAGGCCATGAACCACCCCAGAATGTTCAAACTGGAATCACTCAGCAACATCATCTCCAGTGGGTGCTATGCTGCCTCATTTAAACTCCAGGGCCCTGACATGAAGAGAGGTTTGGAATCTGCTGGAAATGAGATCTTCAGTCACAGCTGCTAGGGGGATGAGAGGACCTTGACGGCACTTTCAGTCTCAAGCACTTCATTAAGGGTTTAATTAAACAAATTTCTGTGTCCAACACCGTGCTTAGCATTTGGGATAGAAAGAAAAGTATGCATAGACCCAACCTCTATTTCTAGAAGTTCCAACCTAAAGGCAAACGGCATCCAACGCAATGGCTGAAGTAATGACATGTGCACTCAATTCCGAACTTAGCACACACTATCTTTCTTGGTTAGTCTTCCGGATTAGTAAATTCAGGTTGCCTCCACTGAGCAGGAAGGGCTTGCCGGGGTTCCATCCTTTCCTCTTGCATCCTCTCTGATCTCCTGGGGAAAGAAGATGAACTCGATGGGAAGGGTGGCGTATGAAAGCGGGCTTAGACACATTGTGTGTCCCCTTCCTTAGGGGAACAAAATTAAACAGCGTGTGAAATCTAATTCCCTATGAACATTGAAGAGAGGAATTTTAAAAAGCTGATTCTAGGAATGAATTAGTAATGAGCTTCTGCTGAATTTTTAAAAGTTGTACTCATCACACCATTCAGTGGTCATTACCCCTTTGGGATGAATTTCAAGATTTAGTTTTGTAATTCAAAAGAAATTCAGCTTTAGGGGAGACTATGTATGTTAGAGAATGCATAGGCCAAGGTAGTTCTTTCTAGCACATAGATAAATACCTCTCTCGAGAACACTCCAGCCTCCTGGGCCCCTTACTGGGGCACCATCCTGCCTGTGGATTCCACTCTCTAGATGCCCCCATCCTCAGGCCACAGCCTTCTCTGCTTCTGTCACACATTTCTTTCTCACCATCCCTGAATGCCTGGACCTCTAAGAGAATGTTCTTCTTACCTCCCCCTAGGAGGCCTGGCCATCACTGTATCTCTCCCTACGGCCTTGGGAGCCAATGATGGCTAGTTGAGTCTTTCTCACATCACATCACTCTGACACTGACTTTTCCTCTTCCATGTTTAAAAACCCTGAGATCAAGCCAGGTGTGGAAGTGCATGTCTGTAATCCCAGCATTTGGAGCGCTGGGGCAGGAGAATCGATTGAGGCCAGCCTGGAATACCTATGGAGTCCAAGGCCAACCTGAACTATGGAGTGCGACCTTGACTCATAAAAAGAACACATTGGCCCGCCCACCTCATCCAGGATCACTTTATTGCCTTAAGAGCGTGAACAAGCTTGATGTTCTCTGCTCTCTTACTTCCCCCTTGTCACGTGTATAGTTTAGATCTACAATTCCCTGCAAAGGTCTCATGTGTTCAGAGGTAGGGTTTTGGAAAGTGATTGTGGGAGTAATGTGGGTCATGTGGATTAATCCACGAATGAGCTCCGAGCTGAAAGGGCTCTGCTGTAGCTTGCACCTAAATTATCCCCCAAAAGCCTCATGTGTTTGGAAGTTGACCGAGTCATCCAGACACAGTACTCATTGGTGGCTTTACCCATCGGCCCGTTCAGGGGCTGAGTGTGCTGCTGAAAGGTGGGGCTTGCATGGAAAAGGCAAGTCACTGGCAGGGCAGGGTGGGGGGTGAAGGCATGTATCTTCCTTACAACTCCTTCCCTCAGTCTCTGCCGCCTGATTGCCATGGGGGGTAAGTGGTTCCCCCACTGGGAGGGCCTTCCTCCAAGCTCTTCCTGTGGTTAAATCTGCTGGACATGGACTGAAATTTCTGAGACTGTGAACTAAAACACTTCTTTCCTCCTTTAAGTTGCAGAGATGGAAACTGGGTCCCAGCAATAAGGAAAGTGACTAAGACATGCTGCTGGGGGTGGAGCCTTGTTGGAGGAACAGGTCCCTGGGGCCTCCCCTGCAAAGGTGCATCTTGTGCAGAGCTCTTTGCCTTTCTCTCCTCTTCCTGGTTGTAATGAAGTGAGAAGCTTTGTTATACCACGCCCTCCCACTGTGATCTTCTGCCTCACTTCAACCCCACAACAGAGGCATCAGTTGACCATGGACTGAAATCTCTGAAACTATCAACCAAACTATCTAATTTGTTCTTCTCAGGTATTTGATCACAGTGACAGAAACTTGACTAAAACTCCATTTAATGTAACACATTCTCAGGGTGTTTGGATGAGGACAGGGATGTGTTTGGGGGCCATGATGCTGCCAAAATAACCAACGGGAAGGAGATTCAGGGGGAAAAACACACAAAGAAGACATTTCCCAAGTTTGTTTGGTGGAATGGGTAGACACAACAGGAAACAGCCGCTGGTGGAATGCTCCCAAACAGAAAGGGAAATGCCATCAAGGAGCATTTCATTTCCTCCTCTTCTTTCATCCTCCCCACATTTCCAATTGCCGAAAAAGTTGGAAGCTTTTCCCTTTGTTTATGGCTGCTGTGCTGATGTGCTAATGACAGAGACTGTCTCTAGCTGGGAAAGAGAGGGCAGGACAGATAAAGCCTGTCTTTCTCCCATCTGCGACGGGCCTATCAGAGCCACCACTCAACCTCGTTCTGCAGAGCTTTCCCTCAAATATTCCACGAGGATGAGGCCATCTGCTTCCCTCTCTGTAATTAGTTGCACACTTGCTGCTATTGCACTCTGTTATTATGGTTTTTTTTTTTTAAGTATGATGTATGCCTCTCTTCCTGGAACCAAGACTTTCTACAAGAATGGTATATATTTTCAGTGCCTGAGAGAGGGTGCTATGCTTAGTGGCCATTCAAGAAGATGCAGAATTGGCTTGTAAGAGTCCCTGGGAGGAAGGGAGTCCCTGAGGGATGTCTGAAGTCCTTGAGTGGCAGTGAGACAACTAGTATGCTCTTATTACCTCCTGAGAAGAAGGCATTGCAGGAAACAGGAAATCAATTCTGAAAGTCCGGGGCAAGCTGCATAGATTTATAATTCAGTAGAGGCTGGAAAGGTTGCTCACTGTCTAGAGGAGACAGAAAGCTGAAAGAGGAAACAGGGATCTTAGATTGAGTCTTAATAATTCTCACCAATTTGTCCTTAAATGAAAAAAATGCTGTAAGTTGGAGCCAAGCAGAGGAAAAAGCAGGTTCTAACATTGGGGCAGAGAGAAGCAAGGGCATCATTCCAGGGAGGGAGGTGAGCATGAGAACCTTACAAACCAAGCATCCAGCTCACAGAGTGAACAGGTTTAAAAAATGGAGCAACTAGTTTTGCCAGCCTTCACTGGTGTGGTGAATTAACTAATGGTCAACTTGTAACACCCAGCTGAACCGAATCAGCATGATTCTGGGTGTGGACAGCCCACCTCAGGATTGCTGCCAACAGCAAGAAAGAACTGGAGAAGATGGTGTGCTGTTGATTCACTTGGAGAAGCTCATCACTCTGGTTTTCCTGATACGGACTCAGCTATTCATCACTGGAGGAGCTTGGGTCCTCACTGTTTCTAAGGATGGCTGTGGTTCTTTTTAGGGGAGCTCTGGGCCTTACTTTGAGCATTACTTCTTGGCCCCAGTGCCAACATGCAAGCACAGTTCTTTCACCCCGCTGGCACAGACTTTCTAGTTTCTACCACAGGCCTCCGGGCCTTCCCAGTACAGATCCTTAGTACAGACTCATGAGACATTGTTGTGGGCTCTAGGCCTGCAGCTGCACTCATAGAGGACATTGCCATGAGATCCAGACCCTCATCTGGATTCTTTGGGTCTCTAGTGCATGGACAGATCTCATGCATTCTTCTGCATTTGACTTTTTGGATGAATACTATAAAATAATCCTGTAAATTATATGTCCTGTATTAAATTTATTCCTTTGCAAACCCTGACTACAACTGGTGTTATACACTTTCATTGAGATTTTTTTCACTGTGGTCATAAGAACGGCCTATCAACAAGTTAGCTGGCAGAATAAAAATATTGAAAGGCTTTTCTTTTAGAATGTGCTCAAGGAAATCAGCTGCTCCCAGGCTCTTGCCACATCCTCCTCTTTATTTCTGGGGACTACAGGAGAACAGAAGTCAGATCAAGGGGTCTGGTGGTCCCCAAGAAGGACATCCTCTTGCAGGGCTAGGAGCCATATTCCTGCATTGATCAGCATCTGTCTAGACTTGCCAGGGTTGGAGGGATGATGTAGAGGCTGACTGTAGTCTACTACACGGATCCCACCGCCCAGCCATTGTTTTGATGGATGGGCAAAGACCCACCTGAGTATTCAGAACTCACCTGTGTCATCAGACTTTGGCAGAAGTGGGTGCTGAGTGTGGTCATAGATTCTATCACTGATCTATTTTGTTTTTGGATAATACAGTTACTTAGTGCGAAATTGAAAAGGAACAAAGGGATACATGCAGTGAAATGTTTTCCTCACACCTCCAACTCCAAACGTCTAATTCCTTTGCTGGAAACAACTAATGTAGCTAATTTCTTATACACCCTGTTGGTGAGATTTAGTGCATATATAAGTGAACATGTATATGCATTCTCTCCCCTTTCTCCACTTCAGTTTTACTTTTGATAGATTGTATGTTTCGAACAGTTCTAGGTTTACATCAAAGTTGAGCAAAAAAGACAGACATTTTTCATCTACTACTTCACCCCACATATGCACACCCTCTCCTATTTCCAAATCCCCACACTATGTAGTATATTTGTTACAACTGAGGAACCTAACTGACACATTTTATCACCCAAAGCCCATTGTTTTCCTTCGAAGTCACTCTTGCATTTCACCTTGCATGACAGTGGTGGCATACCTATGGCACAACAGGCTGTTTGTTATCATCAAAAGCTCTAAAAGGTTCATCATCACTATTTTATGGGCTGAGCAGGCGTATGACACCTGGATCTATCAATGAATCCCTCGTTATAGTGTCGTACAGACCCAAAAGCTCCTCTGTTCTCTGCCTATTCATGCCTCCCTCTTCCCAGCCCATGGCAACCATTGATTCTTTGTTCGTTTATTTGCACTGATTGAAATGGAATGCAGGGCCCTGCAGGAGCTAGCCACTGAGCCACTCCCTAGCCTACAACCTGTCACCATCTTCCTGCCTCCAAAGTTTTGCCTTTTCCAGGCTGTCCCTGAATTGGAACCATACAGCGTGTAATCTTCTCACTTAGTAGTATGCGTGTTAGTTTTCCCCGCATCTTCATTCTTTCCACAATATTTACCAAGCGCCTGCTGTGTAGGAGGAACTGGGAAGCTGAGTGGAAAGATTATACTTTCCCTCACCCTGTGGAGCTTGTATTCTGAAAGTATGGATGGAATTAATAAACAAGCAAGCAAAGGACTTCAAGATGTAGTGAAAAATCAACACAGAGAGTCGTGAGAGTGAGAGGGAGAGTTGGGTGCCCGACAGAGATAGGGGTCAGGAAAGGGCTGCTTGAGGGGCTCCCCTAGGGCTCTCCCTGCCCCAACCCTGAACATGGAAGGAAGGGTTTTGTGGCTTCATGTAAACTCTCTGTATCCACCCAGGGCCCTGGAATAGCAGTCTCCCGGAGGAATATCAGTCAAGGGGCTTTTTCAAAATGAAGCTTCTCCTTTGGTCTTTTCTCTGTCATGAGGTTTGTCTGGAGCTGGTGACATCAAGCAAAGAGGCTGCGAGACAGTGTAACACTATTTTTGTCTGTACCGAAATCTGGACTAGGAGACTGAAGAAGGCCAGAAGTAGGGGGGCACCCAACACACACCTTCCTATCAGGCTACTTTTGCAGCTAAGCCAAGTTGTCTGTTTGTATTACAGGGCTGGATTTTTTTTCTGCTGATAGCCCAAAGTACTGTGTGTGTGTGTGTGTGTGTATGTGTGTGTGTGAACTAGTACACATTTGTGTGCATTTAAAATTAAAAATGACTTTCATGTAAGTGTATAAATAAACAGAGTAGTACTTCTAAGTTCTTTCTGCAGTGATAGCAAAATAGGTTCTCAGATTCGCCCTTCATTGCAAAAAAGGACTGGGGCTACTGAAAGGACAAGAAAGAGTCTGAGGATGTCTGCAGTCATTGTTAGCTACCAGAGGCAGCGCAGATAGCTCTTTGGAGCTCATCTGCTATCTCAGGAGGGACTAACAGGCTCCCAGCCTACATCCAAGGTATTCCCAGATCACCTGTGAACAACAGCAGTAATAACCACCTTCGACTGAAGAAACAGTATATACAAAGCTCTCAGGCTAAGTATGTTCCTCATGTCTCTCATTTTCACAACAGTATGGGCAGGTGGATATTCCCAAGATCTCAGGAAATCATCAGCAGGGGACAAAACTAAAAAGAAAATCTGTAACATCCCTAAAGGAAGACTGGATATAAATAAAGTTTTGTAAGCTGTCAGCAGCAGAGCTGGGAAGACTTGCATCTGATCATACACCCAGGATCTCTCAGCTCATAGGGCTCCACCTGGGCTCCGTTCCCACCCATGATACCCCAGTCCTCTGTGGTCCTCTGTGGCTGGCCTCAGGGACCCCTCCTTGAGTAGCTGCTCAGGGACCTGTTAAAGATCACCACATACACCCTAAGCAGTGTCATCATTCTGACTTCGGACAGTAAGAAGTTACAGAGCAACCTCTACCCCTGCTCTGTAGCACACAGGTAGGCTTGGCCTAGCTCTGCTACTCTCCCCCTTGGGTGTCTACTCTCTATGGAACATCCATAGAGCAGCCTCAGCAAATGAAAGACCAGGGTAGAAATCTAGTCTAATCTACTCTTCCTTAATAATCGTTTACCAAAACTCATCTATCCCAAAGATAGATTAGTGGTTGCTCAAGGCTGAAGGTGAGAAATAAGGGGATAAGGAATGACCACTAATAGATATACCTTGGCTTTGGGAGTGTGTGAGATGTTCTATGAGATAGTGGTACAGCACTGTGACTATTTTAATAACCACTGAATTGTACACCTTAAATTGATGAGTCACGCAGTACATCCTTAAACTTTAATGAAGTCATAGAGAAACAAACAGCCTGACCTGTGTTGTTTTCCATCTTTTCCTAGCTTTTGAGTGACTACCTTTGCTGGATTTCAAATGTCTATGAATTCTTTGGTATCCTTCCATAGACTAGATGGATTTCAGTTGTCCTCTCCTTGAATATAGCTGTATGTAGTGACTCTGTCCTAACAAACAGCATGTGCAAGGAATGAGACAGTGTAGTTTCCAATCTAGGCCATAAAAGCCATTGCACAGTAATTCTTGCCTCATTCATTCTAGAGCTGAAGTCTCCAAGCCAACCACCCCTAGGGCAACACAGCAAGAGGTGAGCTGTGGTGGAGTTAGCAAATCTTCGCTGCATTTACAACCTCCCCAGTGGCTCCCATTACTGCCTGAGAGCTCAGCCTCCTGTCTGGTCAACAGCAGCCTCAGATTCTTATAGGAAGTCAAATCCTACTGTGAACCATGCACGTAAGAGGTCTAAGTTGCACGCTCCTAGAATAACCTAACACCTGATGATATGAGGTAGAGTTGAGACAGAGATGCTAGTGCTGAGGAATGTAATTACCATGTATTGCAAACATGTATTAATGAAAAAAGAAACTAAAAAATATATCTTTCCTCTCCCCTGTCTGTGGAAAATTGTTTTCCATGAAATGGGTCCCTAGTGCCAAAATAGATTGGGGGATGCTGCTTTAGAGGGAAGCCAGTAGCCATTGGTGAGAACACCAAGACGACCCATGGAAAAACCAGTGTCATGGGGAACCAAGCCCCCCTGACAGGAGCCACAAATATGAACCATCTTGGAAGCAGATTCACCAGTCCCATCCCAGCCTTCAGATGGCTGCAGCCCTTCCTGGCATCTCAACCAAGTGCTCATGACAGTGCCTGAGCCAGAATCACCAACTAAGCTATTCCTAGATTCCTAATACAGTAAGTGTTTATTTCTTACACCACTAAGTTTTGGAGTGGTTTGTTATATAACAACTGATAACATTAGATACAGCAGAATACATTATTAACAACAATCCATTCAATTTTACTACTAACAGTCAGCTAAAGATTGGACAAACCTGTTTAGTTAATGCTCTATCTTCCAAAATAACATCTTTCTACTTTAACAAAGGAAACCTGGAGACACAGCGGCCCAATTCAAAAGCACCGTGGCAGGGGTGAGCATGGTGAGCTTGGGGGCAGTCCAGTAGGGAGGTTATTTTTGATTATTTCCTGTGGCTTTATAATCAGACCTGGCAGCCAGCTTCCTGCTCTTCCTAAAGTGGGTCTCTGCCCATTCCTAGGGCACTGCAGGGTGACAACTCCAGTCAGAAGCAGCATGGCAGGGACTCTATAATGTCACCTGGAGGCACGGACATGCTACTCTTTCTCTGGGGTTCTCATTCTCTCTTCTTCTCATGGCAACGGCTCCTTTTACTCTATCTGGTTGCTGAGAATAAAGGTCAGTCACTCTCCTTTATCTCCTTCACTGAATGGGGTCTTTCTATTCTGGGTAAGTTGTGTCTTTGCTCCCTGCCGATTTTTCTTTTCTTTTTTCTTTTCCACTTCTCTCTCTTTTGACATTTGTTTCTACTAGAGCCCTTAGGAAATCCTGAAAATCTACTAAGAATTTACTGAAAGTTGGGGATTGGCAGTTACTTCCGAGTGCTTTGTGCTTGGCTGAAACTAACAGAGGCTACCGTGTTTCCCCCAAAATAAGACTTAACTGGAATATAAACTTCAGCTATAATTAATAGCTGCTTGTTACCATGGTGATGGTCAGTGTCATGTAGAAGATTACGCCACACTATTCTCTTGCACACTGGCTCCTCTGTGGCGGGAAGGAAGGCAAGGGTAAGGTGATTGTGCTGGCATTGGTTAATCTCAGGTTGAGATTAACCAATGCAGTAGATGCACACACACCACCACCAACACCATCACCATCACCAAAGTAACAAAAATGTGAGTGTACTTGTGCCCTGGCTAAACTGAGTCAGCCTCACCATGCACAGGCCTGGAGGGAAATGGGCTATTTGACTCTAAATTTGTCCTCAGCTCAAAGATGGCTCCTTCCACCCGTGTTGAAGGTAACTAATAGGTGCAATAAAGGAAAACCATTTGTAAATGATTAATAACCATCTCTCAAACACACAATATCTCCTTTGCTATTTCTCCATCTGCTTTGCATGTATTAAAAAATCTTCTCTGCCCTTCGCTAACCATGTGAACACTTGCCCTGAATCCAGCTACTGATTCCAAGTTTTGGATTTTGCAGTTTCTTGTGCTGCATCTCCCCTAGAGACCATAAGCCATTCCACTGTGGCCCCGTTTCTCAAAATGGAATTTGAGGCAACTTCAAGCACTGTACAGAACTCATGAAGGCACCCATGATGTTTTAGGTTTTGGAGAAAAATGTAGCAATATTTCGCAGTGAAGGGTAATGCACAAATCACTAATCTGAGATTGTTCTGAGGTCAGGACTGACCCAGCTATAATTCTCAGCCTCACTCAACTGTATGATAACATCGTATTTTTGCAAAGCTGAAATTTTTGTGGTCACTACAAAAAACAAGTGTCACCCAAAATTCAATATGAAGCAAACAAACAAAAAACGATGGTAGTATCCAAGCTGATTAAAAAGTTTGACAAACTGTGTCATGTCCAACTTTCCACATACCTTGCTAATAATAGTGATTAGTTAAGAATGAAATGATAATATCACTTTTTCTTCCAATTTATATTTTCCTAAAGGGTTATAATTGCTAGGCTATAAATACCCATTAAGCTATTTGAATCCAGCTACTCAATCAAAGGAACTATTAGGTATTTCTTTTGGTTTCAGGGCACCGTGAAAAAATAACTGACATAGTAAGAAAGCAATGAACTGGGAAAGATTTGGGAACTCCTGTTTTGGCCCAGTGTGACCTGGCCCCAGCCCATCCATCTCTGCCACACGCTGCTCCCTCAAGTCCATGCCTTTCCATAGTGCACTGAGCACTGTTCGCCAAACTTGCTGTGCTCACTCACCCCAGGACTTCACTGATGCCCTTCTCTCTGCTGGGAACAGTCTATCTCATCCCACTGATATGTGCTTTCAGGTCACCTGCAACACCTCCAGTAGCATCTGTCATTTTGAATTACATTCACTTGCTGGTAGATTTGCTTTTCCACTAGCCTGTGAGCTTCTTGTAAGCAAGAAACAGATCTTACTCACCTCTGTGTACACAGCACTGAAGAAAAAACTTATACGTGCTACTAGTTTTCTCTCGAATTCTGCTGGCTATACGCTGTCTCCTACTCTCTGTTCTACAGACATTGCTCCTATCCCCAACTTCAGTTGTATCATCTGAACTCAAAGGACAGAAATCAAACTTGTTGAAATTGACCTTGAACTCCTGGAAGTATTACTTCAACAGAAGCTTATTTATGGACTGGAATGTGGAGATTTGGGGATACGCTGGCCTCGTTTTAGGAAACGTATGAGCTGGGGCTGGACCTGGGATGGAAGTCCAGAGCAGAGTACCAGGCGAGGCACATCTGCTTGTAGGGAACAGAGACCCCCAATATCAGCAAGGACAGCTGTCTCTGTTGTGTTGTATTATGATCTACCTTGGTTCATTTTGGTTCATCTTGATGGGTTGATTTCGTTATTTAGTTGGCTGGTTGGAATCACAATATTATTCTTGTTCTACTAGCCCCAGAGCAGCATCAACACAATGATCACAGCAAATGGGATCAGGATGAAGCAAATGGACTTCACAGAGCTTGGAACTCTATTAGGGGCTCAGAACTTGCTCTGTGTCCAAACCAGTACTAGTGCCCAAGTCACAGTGAAGCTCCCTCCGCAGCTTCACTGTTAGTGTAAGAAAGTTCCTTCTTCCCTTGTCTAGGACCTGTCTTCTGCTGCCAATTAATCACATACTCTACCTCTAAATCAAGGGCCAATGAAAGGGAATTTGGTTGGTCCAGAAGATAAGTGAAGTCTATATTTTCACAAGATTTTCCAGTAGCCCACAACCTAACTTTACTTCAGTTAAATGTCTACTCCTTGTCCAATCAGCGGAAGGTAGGACAAGAGGGTCAGCAAATACCAGTATGGCAACCCAGGAGAAAACGGTCCTCATAAGGGAGTTGTAAGAACAGCAAATACCTTGAGAATTTGTTTCTCTGCTCCATGTGGTCTTTCCTGGTGTGCAATAGTAACTAGCTGTAATACTAAGCTAGCAGAAGGATCGTTTGTTCTGTTTCAGGATTCGCCATCCTGAAACTGTCAGTTATGGCTTATGCTCTTACAGTGCTCAGACATCCAGTTATGGAACCGTTGGTATTAAGCTCATCGTGGAACATAATAATAAGAGGACTCTGTTTCCTTGAGCAAATTTTTTTATCTCTCGGGAGATCAGTTGAATTGCTTGTGTATGTGAGCACAAATATTCCTTATTCACCCAAAGAGAAGCCAAGAACTAACGAACTAGTTCATTTTTTAAGGTACTGTCTCCTACCAAGAATCTAGGATTCTATGGTGATTTATGAACTTAGAGTTTCCAGACTGCTGGATTGGGGATCGATGTGCATGATAAATGAATCAATGAGGTGGAAAAAGAGAACTTCTTTAATGTGAATGAAGAAACTCATTAAGTAAAGGAAAATGCTTTTAATTGGTATGTCCAAATAATTGAGAACTGAGTACTTTATTCTTGGCCTAAATTTTTAGGTATTTTCCAAGTGTCTAGACCAGGACTGAATCTTCAATGAAACTCTCCTAAGATCCAGGTTCATTACCTGGCCTGTCTTTGAACTCCAAAGAATGGATTGTTCCCATATATCTGTGCTATTAACCACATCATGGTCTCGAGCAATGATTCTTAATGTTTTAGATTATTCACTTACTAATTTCACTTTCACCTAAACTGCTGCTCCCTCCTATACCTTTCCTCTTTTTTGAAGGTTGTAAGACTTATTTCAAGTGATTCTTTTGTTTGACTTTGTTCATATATTCAAGCCTTGTCCTAAAAAGTAATCCAAAAAAAGTTCCTCAGACAGTGCATGATCATCCAGTTCCCACTCTTCTAGTAACCTCAGGCTTTCCACTTACCCAGACTCCAGCCTAATATAGATGACTTCTGCCCCTGCATACTCCTGACCTTGCCTTTAAAAGAGGCACCAGAAATCCTTTAGTACTCATCTAGAATGTAGCTTATTCAGGCCTGACATGGCTGGCTACCAATTCCTTCCTCCTTTCTGGAATTCATGGTTCTCAAACTTCAGTGAGCATCACATGCACCAGGGAGTGCTTATCCAGGCACAGATTGCTGAGCCATATTTCAAAGTTTCTGATTGAGTAGATAGGTGGGATATGGGGCCATAAAAATTTGAATTCACACCAGTCCCTTAATAGTCCCAGTGCTGCTGGTTTGCAAACCACATGCTGAGAAATAGCTTAGGTTGATTTTGCACCACTGGGCCCTGAACATTTGAAAATATCCCAAGACATTTTTCTGGTTTTCACAACTAAAAGGTAGCACAGTGATGACACTGGAATCTAGTGAGTAGGAACTGGGGAACTTCAAATATTCTACTATGTATGGGACAGCCCGTGACGCCCCTCTTCCACAGAAATAACTAGGCCGAAGTATCAGTGGTATAGAGCTTAACAAACCCTCTCTAAAGGCTCTTCCTTGGTTGGACCTGACATTCTCCCGCTTCACTTTTCTAATGCATACTGATAGCCTTATGGCTTCACCTCTTACGTTTATCTCATTGTCCCCGCTTCTTCATTCCTACTGTCCCGCCTTATTTCAGGCATGATCCATCCCCATATGGGTTACTTACTACAATAAGTAAATGGATTTTGGGGCTAGAAGGTCACCCCTCCCAAATAGACATGAACTCTTGGAGTATCTGACTTCCCTTGCTCTAGGTCATCAGCGCTTCCTCACCCCGCCCAATGCCTGGATAAGAACACCTCACACCTTGCACACAAGCCCCCGTGAGCTGCCGCTCTCTGGCCTCCCCTGTCTCGGCTGCTCTATCTCCTACCATACTACTCCTCGCCTATCCAAACTACTTAGAATGGCCCAAAGTGCCCCCCGTCCCCCTATCTTCAGGCACAGAGCATTGGCCTTCGATCCAGAAAGCCCGTACTTGATTCCCTGCCTGACTAATCTGTTTCCAGTCATCTCAAGTGCCGCCTTGACACTCGCCTATGATTTGTCCTATCAATGGAGGAGCGATCATCTCATTTTCCTGTGACATATGCACTGTATTTAATAAGTTTCCCCAACCTCCCTTAGACACAGTCTCCCTCCAATCCTGGATTATAAAATTATAAGGAAAAAAGTCTGCTAATTTATATCAATTTATATCAAAATCTGGTGCCAGGGAAAGAGCTATGACAATCACTTAAACGCTACTATGAGTTAACATGTTTTATTTCTCATGTCATATTAGCTGTAGCAGACTAGGATTATACTGCAGTAACAAACAGTCCCAAATATCAGTAAATAAAAGTTTCTCACATGTGTTCCGTATGTCACCTATGTGAGAGAAAGGCTGTGCTATACACTGTCACTCAGGAGCCAGGGTCATATGGTTCGATGCCCTCCCCCACTTGAGGCAGCTCAGGAAAATAGTGCGGGGGATCACATACAGGTCATCCATGCTTTGGCTCAAAAGTGGCACAACCACCTCTGCTTCTGCCCCAAATGGTTAGAACTGGGCATGTGGTCCTTCCCAAGGATAAGGGGGTGGGGCAGTCTATCTCTCCAGCAACCAAAAGGAAAGAGACTAAGAGGTGGGTAAGCCCTAGAGCTCTCTACTACAGCACCAGTTAAATATCTTAGTTTAAAAACTAAGCTTTTTTTTTTTCGCAGTACTCAAGGTTGAATCCAGAACTTTTACACTGAGCTATATCCCTGACCCTTCCTACTTTTTATTTTTTATTTTGAGACAGGATCTCAAAAGTATTGCACACTTAAAAGATGCTTTTAAAACTGGTGAATGCATTGAAAGTTAGCGTTATTTCAAAAACAGGGAATGTTGAAGGAATTTTGGAATTCTAAATAAATTTGGTCCTTACTTTCTGACCTTCAATAAATTCGATCACTATTCTATGGCCTTAGTTTTCTCCTCTGTAAAACTGAGAGATTGAAAGACATAGTCTCTAAGATCCCTTCCAGCTGAACTATTCTAATATTCTATGATGGGATAGGAGCATTTGGCCCAACAAATACCCTCTCTCTCTGTAAAAGAGATCCTGTTAACAAAGCCGTATCATACTTGGCAGAATTATCCCTTTAACTGCTAGAGTTTTTTTCCCCCTAAATAAATAGAGAAGCCACAGAGGAGAGAGCAGTACAGAGAGAAGGCATCCAGAAATAGCCTTTCATTTCCAGCCAGAGTCTAGCAATAGCCTTAAGCAGACTGGAGATGTCCACTTTGCTTTTGGGAGATGCCAAAGGTGTCTCTTCAATCAAAGGAGATGTTAAGAGAATCACAAAAAAAATGTTTTTAATGTTCTCTGAGTGCCCTCAGGCCTGGGCCTGGGCCCAGGAGACATTGCTATTGTAACTGAGATGCCAGGACGTTTGGCAGCGTTGTGTTCTTGTCTGGCCAGGTGCACCTCTTTATTTATTAAAGCCTCCAGCTCTTCAGGCCAGAGTTCAATGTATTAATTTATGTAGTTTGCTCCCCTAGACAGAAGGCCAATTTGAATACCCCAGCTTCAGGGTGACCCAGTTTGCACCTAAGATACTAACTCGGAAGCCTTTTCTGTCTTCTGTCTTCCTATGCTTGTGTTAGGGGCCCGCACTTGCAAAAACCAAGATCCAGCACCTCATTCCTCCCCTTTTCAGGGTTCCTCTCTTCCCTTATTATCCCAACATGAATTGTACCCTCAATTTAACTCATCAGGCCTACATTTTCTGAAGGATAGTTACATGCAAGCTATGTGTTCCTATGAATTAAATAAGACCTTAGTCCCTATGTAGAGGGGCTATGGAAGTCCTCAAAGACAGACACACAGACAAACCACTCCAGGAAAATAAGGCATGTTCAGAATTCTGGTGGTGGCTTTGCTACTTCCGAAGCTCTCTGGGAGTTTCCTGGAAAGGGTCCCTGACTTGGGTCTAAAAGATAGCTGTCAGTATAACAGATGTAGGCACTGGGCACTGGAGGAGCCTGGGCTTAAACCCAAGGGGCTAAAATAACACACTGTTGGGCAAACTTCAAATACTTTCAGTTGGTTTAAGTATGGAGTAAGGAGAAGTGTGGAGGAAAATAAGGGTCGGGGGTGGGGGCTGGATGACAGTTGACCTAGTTCTCTGAAAATAATTTAAGCTATTCGCCTTTCCCAAGGGTGTTTGGAGAAAGGATTTCTGAAGACCCAAATGTCTCTTAAGGTCTCAAAATGAATTTTAGTAATGTCAGTTAGGGTCTCAACAGAAAACAACACACTCACATTAGGATGACTTAAGGATGTATCTATTTACAAAGGTCCTATTAATAGAGGCAAGTAGGAAAACCACAGATAAAGTACACAGGTCAGGGGCCACAGGAAGAGGAGGTGTATTACTATCAAGCTGGCAGAATGAGGGGAGGGAGGAGCTTAGAGGAACTCAAAGGGGAAAATTGTAAAGGATTATAGCCAAGGAGAATTCAGGAAAATAAAGTCTTTGACTCTCTGTCTCTCCTCTCACCAGTCTTCTGTAAAATCTACCCATTTAACACCAGAGCCCACTGCCATTGTCCATAAAGACAAATAGATCTGGAGGGAAAAAGAGAGACACCTGGTATAACAACTTGTGTTTAAATGTCCCCCAAAATCTCATGCAGTCATAGGTAGGGCTTTTCAAGGCAGCTAGATCTAGAAAATGCAATGCTGAGATCAAGGGTGTGTGATTACTACCTTGGCCCACTGATTGGCAGAGGCTATGGAATTGTATAGAGTCAGGTAAACAAGGGAATCATATGAAGGAATAGACTCATATCTATGTTGTGTGGGGAAAGCTGATTTCGGTGGGCAGTCACTTCCTGGAGCACAAAGGGTAATGAGATTTCTTAACTGTCACTCTTTTCCACAGCACAGGGCTCAAGTAAAGTTCAACATTACTAATTCTTCCTTTTGTTCAAGACAGGTGAATATTATTCATCCCTGAACAACTGATCATAATAAATTTCTGAGAGAAAGCAGGCTTTAAGAAAAGTCTCTTATGCTCTCTTTTTGATATTGTTCCTGCAAAATCAGTTGAGCTCTCCACTGAGAGATGATGTAAAGGTCAGTCCTTTTTTTAAAAAAGTGTGAGACATCTTACATAAAAAAGAGAGCCATTAATTTGCATTGTATTAAAGAGCTAGGCTTGAACCCTAAAGGTAACCCCAGTCTAGTGATTCCAAGCAGTCAGGAGAGGAGAGCTTTTTGGTTCCACCGTGCTGCACACTGAGCTTCTTAGCATTAGGACACAGGTACTCTTGAGATGTCATCCAGAATCTTGCTTGCTTCACACATGAGGGCATGAATTACCTGATCTTTTCTCAGGGCTTCCTGTTCCAGTAGCCCAAACAGGGAAATAAAATCTAGCCTACGCATTCTGTGACTGCAATAAATTATTTGAGGTTCACATCAGGTCATTGGATTTACCCCTCAGGCCTTCTTCAGATTCAAGAGAAAAGGGTCTAGAGCGAGGAAATTTGGAATCCCAATCAATAGGAATCTGTGTGGTCAGGTTTTAGCTTCTCCTGACAGCAGATTAGATGGGAGGAAACAAACTAGAAAAGTTAGTCAGGAGTGCCGCAGCCAGACAGAGAACGAAACTGGAAGAACTGAAAATTTTGGACCGCACAGCCAACAGGTGTCTAAGAGAACCTTTGAAGGGAGTGACGAGCGAGATAACGGGATCTAGTCCAGTGTGCAAGAAGACACCACCAAGTGGTTTCTCTTCCAGATGGGGACAGAAAAAGGGCAACTAAACCTCCAGAAGAGTTTCCCTATCCATCAGTTACCTGCATTTCACACCTGGCTTACAGGCAACGAACAAAGCCAGAATCTGATAACAGGAAAGCACGTGCTCTGGAGAATGTACAGATGTTTGTTGACACAAAAGCTTTTTCTCTATGGTCACCTTCCTCTTACTGAAAATAATCTCATAGAAAGACCATTCTTTTTCTTTTTGTGTTTGTTTTTAGAGACAGGGTTTCACTATGTAGTTTGGGCTGGACTTGAACTCACTATGTATTCCAAGAAGGTCTTAAACTCATGACAGCCCTCCTTTCTCAGCTTCCTAAGTGCTGAGATTACAGGCACACACCACCATGCCCTGTGAGAGATTATTCTTAAACACAAAATAAGGGCAGGCTCATTAGATTTGGCCTGATTATTTACATAGATGCAAAGAATGGTAATTTACTCTATATATAGCTTTGCAAATTTGCTTTCATAGGAAGTTTTCACCAGAATCTCAAACTAGACTTTTTAAAACCTCTCAAGGTTAGGAAACCAAGCCAAGAAGTCATCAGCAGATTTCATCTGCAGTTCCTGCAGACTTAAGAGAATGTCACCCTGAGAGTCTCAAAATATTCTAAGTTCCTTAAACCTCCCAGGAAGTAACTTTTTTTTCACTGTAATACTAGGAAGCCTATGAGGCAGGAAAGGACAGTTTTCCCAAGAAGGCTTTGTAAGTACTGGTTCCATAATGTCAACCCTTGTTTCTTCAGAATGTTTGGTCACATTCATTAAATAAGCATCACTCTCAAATATGACATTTCAGCCAAGGCCACAATTACATAGACAATGTTTCTAATTGTACCTTACTAATGAGGAAGACAGAACATTATTGAATCCATTCAAATAACTATATTACCATGAAGATAATATACTGTACTGAATAATTCCTGAATTCTGAAAGGATCAGGCAGGGATGAAAAGATAAATGTTTCTGTTTTTAAAAGCATAACCTGCAAATTTTCATGACTTATGGACAGTTTAAGAAAAAAGATAGCTTAAAGTATTCCTAAAATACAGAGGATTAAAGAGAAAGTACCAACAATATCCCCCCAAATTACAGACATACCCATAATTTTATTTACCCTATCATTAATTTTTTATACCTTTCCATCTAGCAACCCCATGAATGAGTCAGTCCACATCCCCGCCTGCTGGGGCTAAAGAGGCCAATCATTTCAGGCCCACCTCCCTTTAAATTTTTATTAATACATGTTGGAGTACATAATGATCCCATCATTTTTTTTTTACTGAAGTCCTAGAAATCCTAAATCAATCCACTGACATGATTCAGTGTCTAAACTAGTTAAGCAAAGATTTCAGAAGGTTGTACCCAAAAGTACCTCTCAAAGACCTCTCCCTTGGAGCTCTGAAATAGTTCTCTGTTGAAGAAAAACTACTTAGGCAAGACCTTTCAGAGAAGCATCAGAATAAAACAAAACTTATCTATAGATGACAAAAGACTTCATAAGTTGTGTTAAGAAAACTACAGTACTCTGAAAAAAAGGAGATCAGAGAGGACATTTTAAAAAATGGAAAGATGTTCCTAGTTCCTGGATAGGCAGAACCAGAAGTGTCAAAATAGCCATACTTCCAAAACTGATATACAAATACAATGTAACCCAATTAAAATACCAAAGCATTCTTCAAAGAACTAGAAAAAACAGTCCTAAAATTCACATGGAACCAGAAGATACACAGAATAACAAAAGCAATGCTGAGCAACAATATCAAAGCAGGACCCATCACAATCTTGAACTTTAAGTTATATTACAAAGCTGCAGTAATAAAAACAGCATGGTACTGGCACAAAAATAGACATGTGGGTCAATAAAACAGAATAGAGGATGTAGAAATAGCTCCAGAAACATTCAGCCATCTGATGATTGATAAAAGGGCCAAAAACATATGCTAGAGGAAAGATACCCTCTTTAGCAAACAGTACTAGAAAATCTGGCTATTCCCATGTAGAAGACTGAATCTAGATGGTATGTCTCACCATATACTAAACTAAAATCAAAATAGATCAGGCCAGGGATATAACTCAGTAACATAGCACCTTTCTGGCAAGCACAAGGTCCTAAATTTGATTCCCAGATCCCCCCCTAAAAATAAAAGATCAAAGATCTCAATGTTAAAACAAATATTTAATCTGCTATCAAATAAAATAGGTAAAATTCTTAAAGGCATAGGCAAGAGCTTTCTGAATAGAACCCCAAATGCACAGTAAATAACATCAAGAATCAACAAATAGGATTACAGAAAATTAGAAAGTTTCTGTGCAGCAGAGGAAACAACCAACAGAGTGAAGAGACAGCTTACGGTATGAGAAAAAAATATTTGCCAGTTATTCCCTGAACAGAGAACTAAAATATAAAGTATATAAAAACTAAAAAAAACTCAAAGTAGACACTCCCAAAACAAAAGACCCAATAAAAAATGGGCAGGTGAAATGAACAGACACTTCTCAGAAGAAGCACAAATGGCCAATAACTGTATGAAAAAATGTTCAGCATCTCTGGCCATTGAAGAAATGCAAATTAAAACAACACCGAGATTCCATCTTACTCCAGAAAGAATGGCCATCATCAAACAATCAAATAATACCAAGTGCTGCTGAGGTTGCATGCAAAAAGGAACCCTCTTCCATTGCTGTGGGGACTGTAAGCTATGACAGCCACCATGGAAACTAATAGGGAGAGTCCTCGAAAAACTAAAAGTAGAAAATCATTCAATCCAGGCTTTCCTCTTCTAGGGACCTTTGCACAAGAGTTGATGGCAACCAGTGATACATGCATATCCATGTTTATAGCAGCATGACTCATAATACCTAAACCTTGGAGCAGACCTTTTACCAATCAACAGATGAATGGATAAAGAAAATGTGGTATTTGTACACAACGGAGTACTACTCTGCCATAAGGAAGGATATATTGGAGTTGTTTATAGAAAACTGGGTTCACCTCAAAACCACGATGCTACGTGAAATAAATTGGACACCCAAACTTAAATATTTCATGGTTTCTTTCATATAAAAAAATCCAAAATATAGATAAATTAAACAGTAAAATAAAAGACAGATACCAAAAAATAGGGAGATAGACCTTTTGCAAAAGGTGGGGAGAGGGGAGGGAAAGGAGGTGAAAAGGAATAGAGACCTGTTGCACACATCTACCAGCTACCTACAGTAAATGTAGGCACTGTGTACTGCAAACACGTACTAACAAAAGATGGTTGTATGTAATTTACTACTGTTAATTTTCAAAAGTGAAAGAACAGATGAAAGACCACTAGAAGTAATGTAACAGACAAAGAAATTTTGGATGTTTCTATTGTGTGCAAAATAAAGTTAATAAAAAATAAGTTTTGGGTAAAATATCTATATACATAATGATTAATCCTATCTTCAAAGAAGAGTAGAAATTATAGCTAGTTTATAAAAATGGATAAATATAACCACTATAGAAAAAAATATCTTTAATATAGCATATAATCATGCTAAAATATAATATACCTTGAATATTAAGCATTTGGTTAGAATATATTGAGAATATCGAGAAATCTATTAAGTGTAGAGTAGGTGCTAAGCATTCATATAACAATAAAGATGCACAGGTGGGGCTGGGAATGTAGCTCAGTGCAGTAAGTGTCTGCCTGGCAAGAGCAAGGTCCTGAGTTCAATCCCTGGTCCTGCAAAAAAAAAAAAAAGATCCACAGGTAAGTAATATAAAGCCCAAAATTACTGTTCCAAAAGATGCTTGATTGAAATTAAAGTTATGAATGAGTTAGCATTTAAAAAATAAATGAAATGATGTCTGATGATACCATAAAGTTTTTGATAATAATACTAATAATACTATAATGACATTTTACTCATGCAAATGTAACCTAGGGGAGGTTAAGTATCTTTTCTGGTTTGAGAAAGCTTTCCATGGAACCCATCAATACATAATAACATATCAAATAAAGCTAACTTTTTTCTAGAACTTCTCATTTTACAAAGTAAAAGAACAAAGCCCTTGTGATTTTCAGGCACCTTCTGGGAAATCTCAAATTGAGTCACAGGTGTCAAAAAAAAATATCAAGATTACTTAAGAAGGCAAAATATCAAAAACTGTCAGAAGATCAGAGCAGTGATGAGGATAGGAACATGGATTACTGAGAACAATGCTTGACCGCTGATTTCACAAAAGTGACAATAACAGATTTTAAAAGTAAATATAGGAGGTAATACGATTGTAAACAATCATAGACATGAAAAAGTCAGATAAAGAAATTCTTTTTTTTTGGAGACAGGTTCTTGCTAGGTAGCCTGGGCGGGCCACCAACTTAAAATCCTCCTCCTTCAGATATGGGAATGATGGGCATATGCCACCATACCTGGCTCAGAAATTATTAATATAATACACAAAATCATTTTTAGGTAGGCAGATCACAAAGAAGATAAGAATAATTTTTTATCATCTATTATTCAGAAAAAATCAGAATCTTGAGAATGTTTTGTGACTTCAGCAGCGCAAGAACACAGAATCTAGATTTGCATCAGAATAATGCTTAATAAGAAAGCTGTTTTGACTGTAATACAAGTAAACTATAAATGTCAGCCAGCTTTACCATTATGATAGTTAACTAATTGTGTCAACTTGATTGATAAATGCCCACCTAAATTGGATTGGCATAGTTCTAGGTGTGGTTGAAGAGATTTACTGAAAGCAGAAGGACCCACACTGGGTGCAAGCAGCGCTGGCCAGCAGGCTTGTCGCCTGTGGGGTGGAAGGGAAAAGAAGGAAGGCTCACTTGTGCTTCTTCAGAGAGGTTCCAGTCTTCACCATGTCTCCTGCGTTCCAGCGTAGGCTCTTCTGTCTCCTGATACAGACTCACCTGAGACACTGCAGTGAGCTCCAGACCTTCAACCCTGGCCTGGGCCTTTGACCTCCAGCACGTGGACAGTGCTTTCACACTTTTCCGTGCCTGACTCTGTGGGCAGCTGTTGTAAGCCTACTTTGTGAATCTTTATATATTTATATATCTTATATTAAATCTGTCTTCTGGTGAGCACTGACTGATACAGTCATGGCATATAAAATTCTATCCCTGTAAACTTTCGCTATCTGTTCAGGTTAGATCCTAAGCTCTCCTTTTTCTCATTATAGAACAATCAATCATTTTACTTCAGGACAAAATTATTCCTTTTCTTCTATTAGTTCAGCTTCTCAAAGCAGAAAATATGAGCATGTTTATTTAGCAGACTCAAAAGCATATCCTCTTTGTATCACACAGGCAAACTTTAGGAATATTCAATTTATATAGGTGTTCATTTATCTCTAGGCCAATCTGAAGAGAGTTTATTCTAGAGATTTAATAATCTGAGGTGGGTGCATAGGAGAACTTCCCTAGCAGGTGACATGGATTTCATCCTCAGCAAGAAAGAGAGAGAGATTTTATGATTTTATAATCTAATTTGATGATGTCATCTGGGGATAGGAATGTATCGTATATAGAAAGATTTTAGCTTCAACTAAATTTCAGCCATGGGTCAAACATAAACACAGAAATACAGAACTCATTGTTTCATGTCAAAAGACTTATTCTCTTCTCATTGAGCATGAATTCTTAATTAATCTGAGCTCAAAATAGATAAAACATACAGATTTTTAAAAAGAGTAACAAGTCAGGTTGTCATCTCTCACCCAAAACAGAAAAGATCTCTGTACAGACAATCAGTCCATATATAAAGCTCACAAATGGTAGTTACTATAGTTGTTTCCTAGAACACCAAATGACATGAGATCTTGGAGCCTAGACGATACAGGGATTTCAGAAAATATAGAAGTGGAATGACTTCTTAACTGTTGCTGTTTTCCTGAAGTACAGGATTTAGGTAAAAGTTAATATTTTTGAGGAGTTTGTTAAGCAACTTAGTGGAATCTATGGTATTTATTATTTTAAAGGCTTTTGATTTCAGCATCATACAATAATGATTATTATAACCTATTATAAGATTCATTATAAGAAAAATATTTTGCTATATGTAAGTCAAACACTAAAGTTTAAAGGTGATTTATCTTTTAAATATTCCTTTAAACAGTCAGTGGCATTCCTGTTCACTCTGTGGGCCATCTGGAAGGGAGTGGTTTGTGTGTAAGGTTCTGCACCATCAGGGAACTGAGAGTTATTCAGCATGGAGAGAAGGTGGGGTGAGATGAAACTACAATAGGCTAATAGATGAGGAGGGGGTTCTGGTCCTCTCTCATGAGTTAGAGCCTAATCTGTTTTGAAGTTTTGGAGTCCAGAGCATGATACCCTCCTGGTAGAAGCCTGAGCCATGGGGCCAAACTCTCTTTGTTTGGGTTGAGATTTTGCCACCTACCATCTTTGTGATATTGAGCAAGTTTTACTTAAGCGCCATTTCCTTCTGTTGTAAAATGATATTGCTAACATCTACTTAGAGAAGCTTGTGGTTTAATTCAGGTAATATGCACAGATTTCAACTGGTGCTACTTCCAGTGTGTGAACAGTTGCTGTTATGCTTTCTTTGCTCAAGTGCTGCCTCTGGACTCCCTGACAGCAGTGGGCCTCCAGTGTCCCCACAAAGGAGCAACTCGGTGACACCACCCTGGTTGGAAGTTGTAGGGTGGGCAAGGGCTCACTTCAGTACTATACCTGCATGAGTCCTTAGGCAAGAGTAATTATAGTCAGTTGATCAAATCAAATCACAAAGTTCTGCTGATGAAAGTGTGGTAAAGTCTTGCAAATGCCACCTGCATGGGAGGAGGCAAAAGATGAGACTTGACTAAGGGCTTTGGAAATGGCTTATAGCATATGGCTCCATGAAGTTATCTTTTATATTACTATCACTGTACAACTTATACTTCAGTGAAAGTGTGGAACTCGAGTGAAATGGGAGTGGAGAGGCACAAAGGACCATAATTTGCCTAATGCTTGAAAGAAAGAGAAAGTCACACAGCCAAGGCAGAGATTATGTGTATTTGTCAAAGTATAGGCTATGTTTCATCAAAATATGGGAAATTCGAAGAGCAGTATCTCAGCCTCTTCATAAGGATGGATACACAGAAGGCGATTTTAAGAATCTTTGGCTCAGAGAGTGCTCCAATGTTCATTAGCAATGCTAACTTGATTTGCTTCTAGTGCCCAGCCAAGCCGAGCTGGTGAACTTTCTAGAGCATACAGCCCCTCAGTTTGTCATACAAGTGTCTGCTGACTGCAGATAAGGAGCACTAGCATGGTGCAACGTCAGTTCTTGTCCTCGACCTCAATCGAGAATGGCACCGATGAGCGATGGAGCATGGTCTCAGAACGAGACAGCAGGAACAACCGCCATCTTTTAAAGCCATGCAAGCAGGATTTATGTAGCAAAAAAGTTGTTCTTGCAAGAGCTTCAGCATTTAATGAAGTCTAAAGAACATATGAAACTTCCTCAGCTGCCTGAAGGACAGTGTTATAGCAGTTAATCCAATGAGCAAAAAAATGAACAAGAAAACAGACCGACAGGGCCTTCCCCTCCACTCCCCTCCCCCGATTTGATTTAACCACTCTTCATTTTCCACATTTGTAAATTTTCTAGTCACAGCTTGTAGACCTCAAAGTACTGGAAAGGAAGCTCTCATTTAAAGGCAGTTTATCTTAAGCTACTGTAAATGATACTATTTTTTTGTCCACTTGAAATATATGTTATATTTTAACAAAAATAAAGTCATGCAAGCAAAATGCCCATTCTCTTTCCGTAAGTGAAATAAATTTCAATTAATAATCTTGAAATGTTACAGTGAAATATCCTTCCCTCTGTCCCCAACCTGAGGATAGAAGACAAATAAAATACAAAAATCTGAATACTCATGGCAGAAACATCCACAGAAAAAACACCTGTTTCCAAATTAAAATGGAGAGAGTCATTATTTACTTTGGTACTGGGTCAAGCCTTGCTCCCAAGGCCAGGCAGATTTTACCCAAATATTGTTAGTACAATAGGGAGTTAAAGTTTATTCAATCACTATGAAGCCATGGCTTTCAGAGCTTCTGACCATGATCCTATGTATGAAATACACTTTCTGCTATAGTCCATTCATACACCCATAACTGGAGCACAATTTTCATGGTATAAATACTCCCACCATGCCTCTTTACTGGTTATAAACCTGATGTCAGTGAACCACTGAGTATGAGTGTTGAAGAAATGTGCACAGTCAGCTGTCAGTATGCAAGCGCTGCACACACACATCAACACAACTATTAAGAAACTGCTGAGCTAGCGTTCTAGTGAACATACATTGGGAATCTCTTTCTAAATTGGGAAATTTGAAAATCAGGGGAAAGAGTCAATGTGTAACATCTGAAGTTTTTCTTTGAAAAATTTTGAAGTCCCTGGGAAGCCTGTTTCACCAAACACTCTCTGTCAGAATTTAATGTTCTATTGTTGATGTTCCAGTCACTGTCTTTCTTGATTTTTCTGTAATTGAGAAAAATTTTGCTTCAGCACTGACAATATTTTCTTTGCAAAGCTCTAAAATGTTGTGTCTGATGCAATATGAAAATGAATGTGTGTGTGTGTGTGTGTGTGTGTGTGTGTGTGTGTTTAAATTCACATCACTCTAGGTGTTCTGCAACTGAATGGACATTGGTGGCTTTCCATTAGGCCTTAAAATTATTGTGTAAATGAGAAAATTGTATTGGTGCATAGCAAACTGCCCTAAAAGCCAATAACACTTGATATCACACATTTATTTTTCACACAGCTGAAGGTTAGTTGCAAGGACAGTCTGCTCTTTACTAAGCTTACTGTTGTTTGCAGAGTGACGGGGGCTTTGTTCTGAGCTGGGCTTGATCTTTATGCCCTTGTCTACCTCATGGGACAACTGGGCCAGACTGATGGAATCATCCTTTCTCATGACAATTCAAGAAAACAGAAGAAAATTTGAAAGAAAAACCATTTGAGGGCATCACTTTTGCCTCTTTCTATAGGCCAGGTAAATAACAGGGCTGAAACCAGAGGCCAAGGAGAGAGAAGACAAGGACTCTCACAGTGAGCACTGCAAAGTCCCATGACAGAGGGCATGATTGCCAAGAGGGGTAAAGCACTGTAGCCTGCAGTAGGCTGAATAATGTACCCCCAAAATATCTACAGCCTACTCACTGGACCCTGTGGATATGACCTTCCATGGTGAAAGGAACTTTGTAGTTGTGATTAAGAATTTTGAGATGGAGAGATTATCCTGGGTTGTAGATGAGCCCGGTGTAGTCACAAGGATCCTTTTCTAAAAGACAGGCTGGAGATCCAAGTTAAAATTAGCATATGGGAGTAGATGAGATGTGGGACACTGAGGCAGCCCTGAGAGGGTGAACAGAAGTAAGGAAACAGAATCTGCAAGAAAAAAGGAAGCCCTGCCAGCACCTTGATTTCCTATGGCCTCCGCAACTTCAAGAAAGCAATTGGTGTTGCATTAAGCTACTAAACTTGTGGTCATTTGTGACAGTATGAATATAAAACTTGCAGAAAGCAGAGTGCTGGTGCAACAAATACCTAAAAATGGGGAAGTCGTTTTGGGAATTGGGCAACAGGTAGATGCAGGAAGAAGTTTGAGCAGCATGATGGAAGAGTCTAGGTCACCTCCACAAGACTGTTAGAATACGGGTGTTGAAGACTGTTGGTAAGGGTTCATGAGGAAAGGGGGCAAGCTTGTAGAAATTGGAGAAAAGGGGATCTGTGTTCTACGGAAGTAGAGGAGTTAACTGAGTTGTATACTGCATCGGTGTAAAAGAACTTCTCAACAACGCACTTGGATATTTAGCTGAGTGTTCCAAGCACAATACCACAGGTGCAACGTGGGTTATCATTTATTGTTTAGGGTAAATGGCAAAAGAAAATTGAGAGAAAGACTGTTGAGCAAAAGGAATCAGGATTTTTTTTTTTTTTTTTTGCGGTACTGGGGATCGAACTCAGGACCCTGCGCTTGCTAGGCAAGCGCTTATTCCACTGAGCTATATCCCCAGCCCTAAGAATCAGGATTAATGACTTTGGAAATTCTCAGTTTATTTAGATTTCTAAAGAAGATAATATTTGGAGATTTACTGTCGAGAAATTGTGCTCTGGAGAGAAAGAGTCATGGGTGTGGCTGGACAATCTCTTGCTTGTGGTTGGGAAGAAAAAGTCACTGAGTGCTGTCACACAGAAGGAATACATTGTATGACTCTCTTTGTACAGTTTGAGGAAGTTAAATGTGTGACACTGGCCAGTCCATGAGACTATTCAAGAAAGATCTGTGGAGGAGCCTCTTATCTTCTCTGTATGCAATGTAGAGTCACAGGATTCTTGCTGTTATACTAGTAGAAATACTGTCATCTTAAACAAAAAAAGGCTATACAGGAAACAATATGACAAGACACTGTTGTACTTTTACAGGCAGAAAACAAATTGGTGAAATTACTTAGATGAAAGGGTGTACTGCTTTTCATTTAAATATGAAGTATGCTGTAGAGGATGGGCCTTCAGTCTCAGAGTGGAGGGGAGAGCCACAGGATTAATCCTAGGTCTTGGAGTTTTCACGGTTAAATTTCAAAAATTGTTTAGGACTGGAAGCTCCTGTCTTAGTTGCTTCCCTTGTAACTAGGACAAAATACATACACCACCCACAATTTAAGGGAGGAGTTTATTTTGGCTCATGTTTTGGTTAACAGTGAGCTGGCTGCAAGGCAGGACAGCCAGGCAGAGGGGCATGAGAGAGAGCTACTCACAGCATGGCTGCAGGAAGCAGAGAGAGAGTCTAGGGTGGAGGCATGAAGGCAGATCTATCCTTCCACATAACACCCAGAGTGACCAGCCTCTTCTGACCAGACCTCGCTGTCTAACAGGAAGTCAGCTAGACTGGAGCAATGCAGCGAGGAGCCAGCAAGGACTGTAGCCTCTGCAAGAGGCAAGGAATGGGTTCTGCTTGTAACCAAATCTCCTTCCCAGCACATGAGACTTGGGGAGCCATTTTAGATCTAAACTATAACAACTCTTTTCTTCCTTCTCTATCTCTCCCTCTTTTTATTTTTTAGGTGAAAATGTCTACCACTGTTATCCTATGCATGTCTTACTAGTGTATTTTTGGATCAGATAATTTGTGATAATTTGTTAATAGAAAGCTTACACAGAAAGTATGGTGCCGATCTAACAAATACCTAAAAATGTGGATGTAGCTTTGGGATTGGCACTGGGCAGATGCAAGAAGTTTGAGCAGCATGATAGAAAAGTTTGTGGTCTAGTTTTACAGATAGAATGGAACCCAAGTCTTACTCCTTCTTGACTCAGATGATTTAGACAAAGTGATGTGGGATTTTTGAACTGTGTCTTGGTTACTTTTCTCTCATTGCTGAGAAAACACTTGATGCCCAAAATTAAGGAAAGAAGGGTTGATTTAGCTTACAGTTTGTGGAGGTTTCTGTCCATACTCAGCTGGCTCCAAGGCAGAGTGGCACATGGCAGAGGGCAAATGTTCATGGCAGCAGAAAACAGCAAAGGCAATAAGAGAAAAAGGGAGGAGGAGTGGCAAGCAGCCTTTTTCCCTCCCTTACATTGTATGTAAACTATCTGCCCCAGGGTGGGTGTAGCACTCATATCCATAATTTCAACATTGGACCATGAATGAATCATAAACTGTGGAAGCCCCCCCTCAACTGCATGAAGATTTGGGGAGACATGCAGACACAAACCCTAACAAACTGATACCAGAGAAAATTGGACTTTGAGTTGGTGTGTGGGGAATTCTGGACAGGGACGCTGTACTTCAATGGAAAATGGATGTCAGTCCTTGGGGTCCAGAAGGCAGACTATACTGAGTTGAACAATGGCCCCCAAAGATGTTCATAACCTAATGTGTAGAGCCTGTGAACATTGCCTTACAGGGCACAAAGGACTTTGCAGCTGGGATTGTTCAGGATCTTGATATGGAGAACTTACTGTGTATTCCCCGAGCAGATCCTAATTGTAACCACAAGGCTCCTGCAAGAGGAGAGCCAGAAGACTGAAACAGGGAGAAGGTGGTGTGAGAACACAAGCAGTGACTGAACAGTGCAGCGAGGAGACAGCGAGTGCTGTGCCTTCTGGGAGAGGCAAGGATGAGATTCACCCCGTGGTCCCCAGGGGGAACCAGCTCTGCTACAATGTTGATGTTTAGCTCTTTGCAATTTTTTCTGGACACCTACCTCCAGACCTGTAAGACAATTCGTTCAGATTATCTTAATCTATTACATTTGAGGTAAATTGTCACAGCAGCAATTGGAAACTGACACAGAACTGTTCATGCAATCTTCTGTAAAAATAAACTTGCTCCCCTGTTTTTACGTATAATGTTAAGTATTATCATTATTGTAAAAACATATGCTACTAAGGTATGTAATTTGTGAGCATTTGACATTCTCAAGTGTATTTGACTTCATATTGGAACCAACTTGTCTTCTAAAGAAAGCATCTTTATTCTAAAAATGAAAGTGTGTAATAGGGCCTAAAATATAGAAACATCCATTATTAGCAAGTATAGAAAGTTTAAAAAGTTAAAATGATATGTAATGAAACAACAATAATTAATGTGGGTACTGGGAGTCAAAAAGGAGATTTGTAGTTGTATGTAGTTATTTCACCTATGTTAAGTGAAAGAAATTAGGCCCCCACTCACTCAATGTGTTGAAGTAAACATAAAAAGTGAATGGGTTGTATAACAGTGACACTGGGAAGCAAGGAAGGAAAGGAGGGAACGGTAGGTAAGCAGTTGCATAATCGGTACTGGACACATAGTTAGACACAAGTAATAAGTTCCACTGTGCTACAGCACTAAGCAGGACACAGTGCGCAATAAACTGTTACATAATTTAGAAGGACCTTGAACGAGGAGCTCAAAGGCTTCAAACACAACTGAATGATAGGAAGATGAAAACATTAATTACCCTAACTTTAGTAATACATACTATACGCAAGTGTTTAAATATCACAATACACCTCGTAAATAGGTGTAATTATTACACGTTAATGAAAACTTCTTTAAGATTTTGAGGTGGAAATGTTAACTTTCTTGATTTGATCATTAATACACTGTATAGGTAGATAAAACTGCCACGTATCATCCCAGGACTGGGCCACATGTTGCCCCACTTCCCGGTACTAGTACCATTAAAATAATAATTAAAGAATAAAATACACATTTAAAATATAAGTCCTACTTCTAGTCTTTGCTAAAGAAAAGCCACGGACTCTGTATTACAGGGACAGAAACAATGCAGGAAGGAGAAAGTGGAAAGATCTGAGGGACTTAGCCAGCACTAGGCTCTGCAGCAGCTATCCCATGCAATGCAGACAGAAAGAGAAAAGGGCTTTAAAAAGATTGCTTTAAATTATATAAGTAGACCCTCTTCAAAGTTTGTAATATATACATACAGGTGACAACATGAGCTGTTTTGACAGATCTTCTGATAATTGGAAGGAAGATGTATAGTTATACTGGTGATGATATTTTGGGTCCTTCCTCCAGGATTACTTTATTATTTAGAAATGTTTTAGGTGACAGGTGTTGGAAAAGTGGATCAATAATATTTCAGCAAGTTGGGAGTTGTTTCTCGTACATAACAAGAGTCCCAGAGTCCCCAGTTGCTGAAAATGGCTCTTCAAAGATCAGACTGTTCACCTTTCTGAACTGCATTATCTACGTGGCTTTTCTGTTTAGGCTTGTGCCTTATATTTGAATACTGGCTCCTACAGCTCCAGGCTTAACCACCTCATGCAAAGGCAGAAGTTCAGGTGTAGCCGGATAAAAATCTAGCTCTTCCTGATCTCTTTCAAAAGAAAACAAAGCTTCTTTCCCAGAATTCCTCAGCCAACTTTCCCTTCGATTTCACTGGTCAGAATTGGGTCACACGTTGCCCCACCCTGCAATACTAGTAAAGAGAAGGCTTAAAAAGTGTCTGAATTTCCAGACCTCATAGTGGAATCCAGCAAAGGAAGTTGGACAGGAAATGGCTTTAAGATCTTGTGGTGTCTGCTGCAAGCATCCAGTTTGCTTGTCACTCCAAACAAACACATAAAAACCCTTTCACATAGACTTGAAAAGCTAAGAACCTGGAACCAAGTCATCTAACTTGGATCCCAGCTGCTCAGGCTGCATGTAGAGTCTCTCAAACTTCTGTATGACTCTGTTTCATCTTTTAGTACATATCTCATAGGTTTATTATTAGGATCAAATAACTTAATGTAGGAAAAACAGTATTTGGCACTACAGAAAAGCTACATATGTGCAAGTTAGTGTTACTTACACCGGTACCCAAGAGTCCAGATTTCAGCAGCCAGTTGAACAGATGATAAATGCTATTCCCAGCTGCTCCAGAGGGCACATTAAGTCTAGAATCTTTGGTAACTCCTCCATATCAACCATTGCAGCCTACTCTAAAATGGCCCTCCTACCTTGGTCTAGCATTCTCAGAATCAGTCTCTACATGTGTTTCCAGATTTTTGCTTTTATCAAGTATCAAGATCTCACAACACCTTCAACGGGTTCTTTCCTTCAGAATTTGCCCTTTTTATTTGCCTATTGGGGCATGCTGGGGTCTAACTCTGTGGGCAGAGAATATAAGGGCAGGCTTGGCATAAGACCCTTAGGCTGAATCATTATAGTATCTCAGTCAAGACAACAAGAACCTCATTTATTGGATTCATTCAGCAAGAGAAGCCAGAGTGGGAGCCGGAGGATGTGGAACATGTTAAATTGGTCTGAATTCTGCCCTATGTCTCCATTCAGTCCTCAGGGTTCTTCTGCGATGTACCAGCACTCTTGAATTCAAATAAGAGAGCGCCTATGTTGTAACTACAAGAGAAATTGTAATTCAGCAACTCACAGGATCAAGTTTTGTCTTTAGTTTTCACCTGTCTTGACCTCCAGCTGCTAAAATAAGCAGTTTTTTGGTTTTGTTTATTGTTGATGGTTTTTGTCTAGTTCCATCGTTGCAAAAAATCCCTCTTCTGTGTGTACTTTGGCCTGAAAAGTTAAAACAAAGTTTATTTTTTCTCTGTAAGTGTTCCAATTCCCTAAAAACCAACCACCTTCCTCCCGCTGTTCTTATATTACTGGCTGCCACTTGGCCTCCCAAAATATTTGATTTCAATGAGTACTTTATTTGAGGTGAATACAGTTGATTATTTCATACAGTTTTTTTTTTTTTTTTTGATGGTGCTGGTATTGAATGCAGGGCCCTGCATGAAATCTACCACTGAACTATATCCCCACCTCTGAATTTAATGAACTTTTGCTACTGTGTGCCATGGTCCTCATGTCAAAAACCACTAAACACACTGGGTTTTCAGTCCCTGGCCTTAGTCAGATTAGACAATCTATCCCTGTTTTTGTTTCCCTGAGGGCATGTACCTCTTGATTCTAAGATCTGTATCTAAGGTCTGACTATAACTGCAAACAACAGAAACTTCCTCTGACTCATTTAAGGAGAAAAGGAATTTATTTAAAGGAAAGTGGAGTTTGGCTCAGAGGCATGCGTCTAGAAGCAACCCCAATCCTGTCATAGAAGTAGAAGGAGAAAAGCTGCCACCTCTGCCACTGCATGCAGGATATCCCATCTTCTCACCTAGGCAATGGTGGCACATACCTGCAATCTGGGGGCCCGAGGTAGAGGGATCCTAAGTTCAAGCCCAGCCTGGGTAATTTAGTGACTTATTAAGATGAGCCTCTGTTAAAAAAAAAAAGAAAGAAAAAAAGATGGAAAGAAAGAGAAAAAAGGGTAAGGGTGTAGCTCAGTGCTAAAGTCCTAGGTTCAACCCAAAGGACCACAAGACAAACAGCAACACAGCTTGGGAGCTGACCAGAAAAAAAAAAATAATGTTTTCATTTCATGGATTGATACATGAGACCCAGCTGTATAAAGTTTACAAACACAATTATTTTGTTGCTTATAATTTGCATATAATTTGCATATGTCAAAGAATGTGGTTTTTATATAGTGCCTTAAATATCCTCTTACGGTATTCTTTAGTTTCTGCCCTAATCTTCATTTTCTCTTGGTTCTCTGAGGTGGACAGCATCATATAGGAAGAGATTCTGGGTCTTGAAATCAGGCTGACATTGGATTCAGTCTTGGCTCTGACCCTTATCAACAGTGCCTATTTGGAGGTATATTAACTTTTCTAAGTCTTGGCTGTATTTGTTTAAAATGGGTATAGTAAAATCTGCTCCACAAATTGCTATGGGGAAAAATATAATTCACATAGAGATTCTAGGGAACAATCGTCTTGATTGCGTGGACAGGGTTGTGTTTTCTATGTTTATAATTGAGCAATTACCTAATTATGGCACCTGGGCCAAATATATGGGAAGACACAAAGCAATACAGTGAGAGCAGATTTAGCAATGCCAATAGCATTGTTGCAAAATAATCCCAAGCAACCTTCTCTTAACCTAAGACGCATCGTCCATGAGCTGTGGAAATGCTAGAAAGAGTGCCTTCTTCTCCATGTGTGCATAGCCTTTTACCATCAGCTGCCAAGGTTCTCACTATTGGGATTCTACTGTATTATTTTCTTCCTCAAATTTGTAATGAGCTTCCTTAGAGAGGACATGAGGACATAGCTCCATCCGAGTGAGAATTGTTAGGACTACAGCTTGTGTCCTGTCATAATTATTAAAATAATAAATGACAATCTTTTATTTTTGGTGTGTATGTGTGTGCTTTGCTTACTGGTGATTAAACCTAAGGCCTTTACACTGCGCTACATCCCAAGCCTATTTTTTCTTTTAAGACAGGGTGTCACTAAATCGCTGAGTTGTCCAGGCTGGGTTTGAATTTGCAGTTCTCCTGCTTTGGCCTCTCAGAGTCCTGGGATTACATGTAGGCATCACCATGGCTAGCTAATAATTTACAATCTTACCTCTAGGGGAAAAGTGATGGAGATAGTATTAATTTCTCCAAAGGTGCTGCAAGTATATCATTTATACAAATAAGTAGTATATATCATAACAAGTACATATGTGTACATATGAATGTACACCCTTATCCTTTATTTCTCTATATACAAGTACACACATGCTTTATGTAAAAAATTGAAATAACCATCTGTAATATCTTCTATAGAGTGAATCCATAGTTTAAATGATTGATATCTTTTAGAAATTTTTAGGCAACCAGAGGGTACAATTAGTTATCACCCATGGGAATTTGTCCTCATAGCCAATCTGTTATGGTCAGGATCCCCATGATCTGGCACAAGAAGTCCTGACCACCAGATGTCGCCATTCTTCTATTTCCCTCCTGGTGCATGAAGCGAGTTGGAGACTGTTTTCTTCCAAGGGACTGAGGGAAATACATGCCTGGGAATATTTCTGGAGATTTAACAGAATGTCTTTTCCTATGAAGATTTCCTTGTGGTCTTTGAGCATCACCTGGACAGTTCCCAAGGGCTGAAGATCCAAGTGGCTGATACTTTGGGGCTTACCTGATTAGGAAGTGTTTTGGCTATTTCTTCCAGGTTGCAAGAACTTAGCAGGACCTCAGGTGCTAGCTTCTAGCAAGAGAGGTACAAAGGTGTTTTACAACGTCCTGGAGTCAGGAGACCCTCGGAATCAGCGACGACTCTCCGTCCTGACAGCTCAATTACAAATTGAGGAAGATGGACTAAATTATTCAGGGGTTTAAAAATTCCATGATTCCCAGTTTTTAAAAGGTTCTGCTGGGGTGGGGGGTAGGCAGCAGAGTGGGGTGATTTTACTCCCATTATGTAGGGAAGACAGAGCAGAGATCCTGCAGGGAAGGGGAGGGAAGCAGGAAAGTAAACCCTGGTACTGTAACCAGAGGTAGGTACTGCTTACAGGATGTGGACTTTGCTGGGGCTGAACCTTGTCATTTACACGCCAAGAAAATTCACCGGCCGGCCCATTTTCCCTCCAACCAGATACTACTTAACAACCGCATATAATATTTAGCGATGTAAATGTATGGCATTCTCTTTCAAGGCTTGGCTGGATTTAATATTTCATACTAGTCCGAGATCTTAGTGGTGCCTTCAGGGCATGGGATGTGTTTTACTTCTTTCTGAATTTACAGCAGTACAATGTTCAGCTAGCACACCCAGAATTTTTATAAAAGCGAAGGCAGGGTGCGGAGCAGAGAAAAGAACTAAATTAATTTATTGTGCACCTACTATGTGCCGAGCATTGCTAAATACAAATATTTCATTTCATCTTCACAATAATATGGTGAAGAGGCATTTATTATCCTCATAAAGCCGCTGAATTTAACATGGCTAAGTGGATTGCCCAAGGTCACAGAAATCAAGTATAATTCATAGTACAAAGCAGGAAACAGCCTCAGGAGATTTACTAGAGTCGCCTGCACCAACACAGTCGAGTCCTCTACTTTCCCTCACAGCGGGGAAGGTTACCTGGGTGGCTAGAGACGTGGGCTGCACCACCCCGGAAGATGCACCGTCGTATCAGTATCTGCAGGTTGCCGCTGCCCTTACTAGACTGTTAGTTATGGCCGCGATCCGATCCGTCAAGCTAACTTGGGTCTCCCCTCGGGCTGCAGAATTCAGAGACTGCAAGAAGTCCTCCTCTGCAAGGTTGAGAGTTTGCAGACGGCCCCTGAGAAGCTGGCGCGCTCCGAATTGGCTGGGAGCTCCGCCGGAGAGGGCGGGGAGTTTGCTGAACGTCCCTGGCCGCAATCCCTGCCTCCGAGAGCCGCGGGCTCAGAAGCGGAGAGAAGTTAGAGAGGGTGGTTAGGAGCTGGTCGGCGGGAATTGCGGGCAGACCCGGCTCTGGGTGCACAAGACCCCGGAAGAGCGTCTCTGCTTGCGTGCCGGCCGTGTGCGGACGCGCCGCGCGCGGCCCGGCCAGGGCTGAGAGTTTGCAGACCGTCCCTGCCTGGCCCGCTCGGCGGCGGCCCTGCGGCTCCCGCCGCGGCCCGGGCGCGATCTAGCCCAGGTAGCCGCGCCGCAGGCTGGGGCGCCGGACCCCGCGCTCGGCTGCGCCTTCGGCCCCTGGCTCGGCGGCCGGCGGGTGATCCCGGCTGCTTCTGCCGCCCGGCGAGGAGGTAAGAGGCGCGAGGTCGGGCGGTCGTGTCGGAGCTCGCCATCTCCGCGGGGAGACGCGCACCCCGGGGGCCGCGGGGGGCGCCGGAGGCTGGGGAGCCCGCACCCGGCTTCTGCGCGCCGCCCTCGGGATGCGTGGGTGCCGGGCCGCTCCGCGGGACCCCGAGTGCAGCCGGGGCCGCGCCTGAAGGCTCCCACCTGCCCGACCCGGGCAGCCTCTCTGGGGGACGGCTGGAGAACCCAGGCCCCGCGGTGAGGGGGCGCGCAGGCTTCCCGGAGAGCTGTCCGGAGCAGGCTGGGGCGCAGGCTCTGGGCGAGCGACCGGGCTCTGCAGAGAGCGCTTGGAAGGCGGAGGAGCACGGTGTGGTCAGGCTGCGGGCGTGGACTGTGCTGGGGTCCCAAGGACCGGGGGGCGCAGGGCGGGTTCGGCCAGGGGCTAGTAGGAGAGAAGAACGCGGGAGGCTGGCCCCGGGCCGGGAGGGAGGAGGTGGGCGAGCGCACGGGGCCGGGAGCTAAGGGAGGCCCCTCGGCCCCAGGGCGCCTGGGAGCCGCCCGCTTGGACAGCGATCCCAGCTGCGCGCTCGGCGTGGCTGCGGGTCGCAGAGACTGCGGGAGCGAAGAGCCCACACCCGCGCAGACATTCCCCGAGAGCATGCTCAGTGCGGTCCTGGGAACTTCCTGCCGAGTCGCGAGCAGCCCTGGCCGCCTTCTGGCCCGCAGCTCGCAAAGTAGGGGGCGGGGGTGCGCGCATGGGGAGGGCCGCGTCCGCCTGGTGACCTTCTGGGACCCCGGCCCCTGCCTGGCCTGTGCTGGGTACCCGGCGCTGGCCTCCCCGGCCACTCCTGCTGCTGGGAACGGGGGCGTGGATCTTATTCCCTGCTCCCCGAGACCCAGTGGCCAGAGGCCTGGCCGCGCGGCCGTTTGCCAGGTGGAGCGCTCGCGGTGCGCCCTCTGCGAGTGGCCCCGGCGCAGCGAGCAGGCTGGCTGGAAGGGGGTGTGTGAGCCCGCGCGCGCACACTCGCTGTCGCACACAAAGCCGCGGTTTCGTAGCCACCTCGTCGTAGAGGGAAGAGGTGGCGCTTGCATTGTCCAGCAGCGATCCGAGCACCGACGGAGCGCCTCGGGGCTGCGAGGACCAGGCGACGCCCGTGGTTTCCTGAGATGCCCGAGTCGAGGTCTACTGCTCGGCCTGCCGCAGGGCGGACGCCGCTGTGTGCACCTTTCCCTGGCCTCCCAGTTTGGAGAGCTTGGGTTCTTCTCGACCCGTGAAGTTGGGGAGAGGAGGCAAAGCAAGATTTGTGGGGGTCTGTGGTGTGGCAGTGTCACACCTGCAAGCGCACCGGGATCCAAGCGTTCGAGAGAGGCTCACTCCGCCGGGGTGCAGGTGGAGAGCAGTTTCATTAACATCCCCCCAGCCCCCGTTGTTAGGAGCTGAGCTACTTGGTTGGTTTTTTACTCCACGTTGGCCTGTGTCACCCACATTTTGAGCCTTGATGCTGGCTGAGGCAGAACTTCTCGTATGAACCAAGGAAATTACTAAATAGTGAGCCGCAAATCTGTTTTGGTAAATGAGCTTTCACCCTCCTCTTCTTTCCTTACAAATTGTTTTGTTGTTCAGGGCTGACGTGGGAACCCAACTTTCTCTTTTGTTTGGACGGTGTTGGGCTGAGAGCAAATCTCCGCTTGCTGGAGCACTTTCAGGTTTTCTTCAGTTTCCAGTTTTATGTCCATCCATGTAGTCAGTGTGAAGTGCAGGAGCCTGAAAGTCGAGGTAAAGGAAGTGGGAACAGAGAGTGATCTTTTTACCCTTTCTAGGGACGGGAAGAAATTGCTTCACCACGAACTGTGGGCCGCAGAACTGGATGTCTGGGCATTTTCTTTCCTGTCCCTGTTCGTCCCAGCTGAGCTTCCTGGCTCAGAAACGCTTCGGACTGGAGTCTAGGAGAAAGGGTCCTGCGGTTTGCTTTGGAGGTTTTGCAGATTTGCACCTGCCCAAATGACCACTGCCTCGTTTTAAGAGGCCGGTGGGATCTGGAGGCCAAGAGGCTTAGCCTGGACTGGTCGGGGGTGTCTCTGTGTGCTCCAGTTGCAGCTGTGCAAAGCAGCTCATACGCCCTTTGATCTTAGCAGTGTGCATTTCAAGTGCTTTGTGTTTGGAAGTGTGACTACTGTACACATTTATACATATTCACACATCCGTGTACATTTTTATAAGGAAGCATGTGCATATGTATGTGCATATGCGGTGTTCTTTGGGAGAATCTGGTAGCTGGAAAGGACCTGAGAGATCATAGGAATTCAGATTTTCTCCCTTCCCATTCAGCTTTCTCAGTTTATAAATAACCACCCAGCCTTCTGCCCAGCTGGCCTCCGAAAGCGCTGAAATGCCAGAGTTCCCCTGTGATCCTAGCTGAGTGGGAGGCCTGTGGCTCCTCCCATGAGGAGTGTGCCTGCCCAGGATTCCTTCTAGTTATCGTCCTGACATTTGACACGACTTTTCCTGATGTTTCTCGTGTTCCTGGCTCCAAATCACTGCAGAACCTCCCCTTGACAAATGTTGGCAGGGGACGGACAGGTGGGGACTAATGAGCTCTGCAGAGCTCTCTAGGAACCTGCGCAGAGCCGTCTTCAGGAAGACCTGGGTAGCAAAGTTTGTGTCCTCTCTCACTCTCTGGTCATCCCCAAGGTGGGTAGGTGGTTCCGTTTCTTTTCTTCCCTTCTGTTGGTTTGGCCTCCTCCCTCTAGGAGTGATGGGAGTGAGGGTCAGGGGTGGCATTCTGTGGTGTTAAAGGGAGGTCTCAGGAAAGCAGGTGTTGTCAGCTTTGTCTGGGGAGGTTGCTATCATAATTGTCAAAGTTTGGGGAAGGGTCTGGTGCCAGGTGAGCAGGTAGTTTTAACTGAAGGAAGGTATATATGTTCTAGAATCTAGGTACATAAAAAAGGGAGGAAGCTGTAATCCTAGCCCTTTGAGAGGCTGAGGCAGGAGGATCTTGAGTTTGAGCCCCGCTTGAGCAACTTAGTGATTTAGTGAGATTCTAATTCTAACTCAAAGAAAAAAAAAAAAGATCTGGGGCTGTGGCTCAGTGCAGAGTCCTTGAATTCAATCTCTCTCTCTCTGTTTCTCTCTGTTTCTCTCTGTTTCTCTCTGTTTCTCTCTCTGTCTCTGTCTCTGTCTCTGTCTCTGTCTCTGACACACACACACACAAGGAAATAATTTTATTGTGACAGGGTTGCAATGTAGGTGACAATTGAGAGGCTTGGTTGAGAAATATGTAAGCATTTGGAACTTGTCCGTGCAAGTTTTACCAGGCTGCCTTTAAAGTTAGTAATTGCTTTGATGTGTGAGGATCCTTTAATAGCCATAAAATGGATATAAGTTTATATAAGTTTAGTTTCTTCTTTGAAACTGAGTAGAGATCTCCCCAACCCCGAAAGGTTTGTATGTTTCTAATCAAAGCCGTTATCTCCGTACCTGCTTTACATCCTGTGTCCCTGTCGCCTGCCTTCCTGAGTACTGCGGTGCTTGACGCAGGCTGCAGGTGAACTCATGGGTCCTTTATCTAGTGTTTGCCATACAATGTGCTGCTGATGGTATGAAGATGCCCTTCCTCCGAATTACTTTTTTACTTTTAATTTATCTGACCTTCTCTTTCAGTGTGTTAATGCAGACTGATAGCTCTTGGAAAGCCACCAATAGGATCCCGGACCTTAGTACCCAGACTTTGTTGAAGCTGGGGGAGTGGGCCCTTGAGCTGTGTGCGCATTTTGGCTGTCTTATTCTGTGTGTGTGTGTGTGTGTGTGTGTGTGTGTGTGTGTGTGTGTGTGTGTTTAATTGCCACAGTTGATTACATCCTTCTGAATTTGCTGGTTCTGTAAGCCAAAGGACGGTTTGGGGGAATCACTTTATTTCTTCCAAACTCCCTAGGTCTCTTGTCTAATTGGATTGAGAACAGGGCCTTCCTCTTGGGGCTCCTGGTGTAGCCTCAAAAGTCTGGACAGGCAGAGGTATAAGCTGTTGTGTTTGGGTTTGATGGAAGCAGTTCTTGTAAGTTCTCTTTGTCTCTTCTGCAAGGCCTCTATTAATGCCCCTTGGACCCTAGCCTTTTCTGGGATGGCCAAAGTGTGTTTCTCTACCCTGTTGCGCTTGAGTGCAGGGGTAAGTTATGCCCCAAGTACTTTGTACAAGTAAGAGGTTAATAGGTTTACTTTTAAGAAGTCAGTGCTGCAAAGTTACCCTAACTTACCTGCTGCCCTGTGTGATTTTTGTGGATGTCTTAGAGGCAGTAGGCACCTCCTGCTCCTGTAGGAGCTCCTTAATGTTGGACTTCTGTGTACAGACTGCTTTTAGGTCCTGTCATGCTGATGTAAGTGCTTTCTGTAAGTGTGCCACACGGACACGTCTTGCACTGTAATACTTCTCAGTCTCTCCTATCTCTGTTTTCTCCATGAGAGTATGTCATTCTGGTGATTGTCACAGAGCTTGTAAATGTTGGTAGAGAAATGTCAAGAACAGGTGGGCAAGAAAATAGGGATGATGGGGATGAACGTGTATCTTCCATAACTGACATTATTCCGCGTGCTTCTCATGCTATTTCATTTCATCCTCGCTGCCAACCTGATGGAAATAAGTGTGGCTATTCCCACTTTATCTACGCATGGAGATTGTAGCTGAGAACACATGAAATCTGGCCAAGTAGCAGAGTGAGGATTTGAACCCAGTTCCAGGTTAACTGAACCTGTGCCTTTTTGAGGCTCATGAAGGTGCCCTGTGCTGGGCAGGACTTTCTTCCCAACCCATGCCAGAGGGCATCTTAGCCTCTTGGCATTTTGAAGGGCCTGCAAGGAGATCTGCCCAGATCTTTTTTTTTTTTCCTTATAGAGGGGCAGAAGTTGAAGGAAGAACTTGCTGAGTCTCATCAGCTGGCCACAGCAGGAAAGCTGAGCTTCAGTTCTGACCTGTGGTGTCGGAGGAGCAGTTGATAGTAACTGATAACAGGTGAGTGCCTGCTCCGTTACAGACACGTTCCAGGAGGGGGATGTGTTGGTCATTTGGCCTTTGTTCCTTCCTAGAGTCTTTGGTGGGCACACACCCAGCTTTAGGGGGTGAGGAGCAGGGAGGTGTGGTCAGATTCATGCCCCATCCCTGCCTGGGGTCATCTAAGCAACTTAGGTCCCTTTGAATGAGATGCTGTCTTTCTCCTGTCTTTCGCCGGTTAGGTTTGATGTCTTAGGGACATAGCCAGTCTTGGCTGGCTTTTCTTGTTGATTTTGTTTGTGTGTCTTCAGGTTCCTGGTTCCTCTCATCGTTGGTTTCTGTGATGCATGAGCAGTGGGTGACATGGCAGAGACTGCATGACTGTTCCTTTACAGTCCTGTCAAGGTTGCCTGTGAGGGCATCACCACAGCAGGGAACCCTAGAAACAGCAGAGCCCCTGCCAGACATCCCCCTGACCACCAGATCGCCGACTTGGATGGATTTCTCAGTGTGTGTCAGAGGGAGCACCGTTCCCTTCCCGTTCTTTCCTTCCCTGCATCTGGATTTGTATCAGGCACGTGGGCTCACCTGCTGCATGTCCAAGTGTTTCTGCCTCATAAACTGCTGTTGCTGCTCAAGGGGTTTAGAGTCTAGGCCTGGCCAGCGCCCAGCGGGAGAGTTGAGTTCAGTTATGAAGACAAATACAAGCGCCTGCCTGGCAAGTACAAGGTCCTGAGTTCAATATCCGGCACCAAAAAAAAAAAAAAGAAAAATACAAATGAACAACACACTTAGTCATCCTGTATGAGCACTTTGGGCCTCAGTTTTTAGGTGGGAGCGTAAGAGGGGGTTGAATGAACTCCAAGATCTGTTCAGTCCTAATGTTGATGGATCATACACATGTGACAAAAGAAGGATAGAATAAAGAAATTAAATAAAATTGTTTTATTCAATACAAGAGAAAGCATTCAAGCTGGTTTTGCCCTTGCCCTTGTGGGTAGGCTCTTATCAGCAGACAGGACAATGCTTACCTGAGAACCAGCCTTTTATTATGATGATCTTCTGGGATGTTTAAAAAATGAAAAACTTTGATCCTGACTCAGCCTAGAAATAACCTGCTTTCCTCTAGGGAAGCTGTTTTTTCCCCCTTGGGAAACTGAGATCCAAAGAGCAGAGGATGATCAGGCTCCTGGAATTCTGTGACTCTGACATACTACCCTAGGAATGAGGATAAGGGTTGACATTGCCAGGAGGCAGGCCAAATCCTGTTTGTGTCCTTCCTCTGCTCACCTGTGAAATGACTACATTTATAGAATAAGGGAATTTGGTGTCAGTCTACTTGCAGCTGCTTAAAAAAAAATCTGTTAATTTTCCACCCTGGTTTTCTTATTTACTGGTGTTCATGCCAACAGGGGTTTCCTAAATGACCACGCCATTCTCTTATATGTCTTGTTTAGGGAAGCACTGTCTGGTGCCCCCTGCTAAGAGGATCTTTCTGTTTTCCTTTGGCACCTTTCTTAGTGTTTGTGTTTAATACATTTCCTTCCTCTTTTTTTCTGTAATTTTTCAGCAAGTAAGGGTAGAAGTGGCACCAGGTTGGAGGTATATAGGGGTGGGGAGATGTCCCTTCCCCAAATCATGAGGTGTCTGAAGTCCTGTGAGACCATTGCAAACGTAAACGTCAAGCCCTCCTGTCCTCCTGGATCGCCTTCCTCTTTTAATAGAGTTGTGGTCCCCACTAAAAATGATGCAGCCTCTCCCTTTCCCTTTTATGTGATTTTTAATTGTTATGCTTCCCAGATGTAAAGGTGACATTGTCAGGTGGGCAGTCTTGACTGCATTATTTTGCATGAGCAAATGTAATTCTCTCCGGTGAGAATGATCGCCCTTCCTCAATAGGCTCACCATTCCTTATTTGCAATTTTAATGTTAAAAAAAATGTAACGGCAAGTTATTCCCTAGCCCTTTGTTAATTTTTTTTTTTTTTTTGGTCCCAAGAAATAGACAGGAGGTTGGTGCTGTAGTAGACAGAGACTACACCTGGCTTCAGGCGTGGCACAGTGGGGCCACAAGACTGCTGGACCACGTATGTGGCTCACTGACTCCTGAGTGACCCCAGCCCTGGCAGGTAAGGCCTCTGCAGCTGGTTGACTGTCATCTCATGGGCTGATCCTGTGCTGTGGGATTCTGATTTCTCATCTGTGAGAAGTGATGAGAAGCTGACTCATCACTTGGCTTCTCCTGTGCACGAGTGCCCGTGCACAACTGGGCTCAGCACACGAGTGTCTCTAGCTCCTAACCTGTCTTGTGGAATATTGTTACATGTGTCCTTAACTTCAAAGTCCTTTTTCATCTCTGTGCCTTTTTAGAATTCTGTCTTCAAATCGGTGGACTTTTTGTGGATATTTTTCACATTTACTGGGAGTATAATTTATGGGCTCTCGAAGGTCACAAATTGAGACTGTGTGTGTGCTCTCATAGCACATCAGAGATTATGACTGTCTTTTCTTAATATCTGAGTAAAAGAAGGTGTGAGTAATAAGAGTTGGCATTCAGGTGTAGAACAGCCAAGGACTTGGTGTGGAAAGCTTTTGTTAAAATGGCCTTCCCCCCCCCCCCACCACCTCATTGCTGCTATGAATAGGAGATACTTGGATACTCAGGATAATGATGTTACTATTCTTTCTACAAAGTGTTAGTAAAGTGACAATCAGTTGCTATTTCTATCATCTGCCTTCTCTCGAATTGCCCCTATAACTTGCCTCAGATATCCCAGTTTGGATTCCACACATGGTTAATATTCTCCAGGGTCTGGAAATTTTTCCCAGTCTAGTAGCTTCAAGAGGGGCTTTTCTATTTCTCTTTTCTTAGCCATTAAGGAAAATGTTACAAGATTACATCGTCCTGCTACTGCTGCTGTTAACAACCACAAACCTAGTAGTTGAAAGCGATGTTCGCTTACTCTTTTAATTCTGTGGGTGAAAGTCTAACGTGCATCTCACTGGCCAGGCTCAAGGTGTCTGCTCCTTTCTGGAGGCTCAAGGGGGGATCCCTCTGCTTGTCTCTTCCAGCTTCTTGAGGCTGCCTGCAGTCCTTGGTTTGTGTCTCCTCCCTGTAATCCCAGCAAGGATGAGCTGAGTCCTCTGCCAATGGGCTGGTTCTCTGAACAGAGCTCGAAATTGTTTTCCACTTTTATAAATCCATGTGATCAGAGGAGACCAACTTGGATAATCCAGAATAAGTTTCTCCATTTTAAGGTCCTTTATTTAGTCACATCTGCTCTGTAGGGAAACAGAATCACAGGTTTTGGATATTAAATAGGAACGTCTTTGGGAGCCATTTTTCTTTGAAAGAAAAGATTACTCTGAAGGAAAATAAATGTTCTCTTTTGTACAGGACATTTACTGTTACAGAAATTTTACCTATTTCCTTGTTCTAGTCATTTTGAACATGTTCGCACCAACTCTTTGCAAAGTACATTGGTATCTAAGGTTTGAATTGTGCTGAGGCCAACATTAGCTAAGTACTTCTACATGTTCCAAATTATGTAATTGTAATCCTGTTATTACACTGAGGAAACTGAGGTGCAAAGGAAATTTGTCCAGGATTGCACAAGGCACATTGGCAGAGCCTGGATACAAAACCCCATGTTCTTTTCACTGTTTTTCTGCCTCACAAGTGAAAATGAAAAAACAGAACAATGGTAATAAAAAGACTAAAAATAATGTAAAATTTCTCCGCTTCTGCCAGAATGACAACAAACAGTAAATTTTAACTGGGTGTATGGTGCAAGTCTGTAAACCGAGCACTCTTGAGGCTGAGGCAGGATTGCTGTGAGGCTGGGCTATATAGTGAATTCTGGGCCACCCTGAACTACAAAGTGAGATCGTGGCTCAAAACAACCAAACCAAACAACCAAACAAACCAGTAAACATTGTCTATGGTAGATCTCACTAATAGGCTCCAAGGAATGGCGCCCTGGATCCAAACTCTTTGCCCTGTACCTTTTCAGTTCTTCCTTGCCCCTTCTCCAACCCTGGAATTGGTTGTGTGACTTGCCTTGGCCAGTGGGATGTCAGCAAATGCTGGGTTGAAACAGTATTTTAGAGTGCCTTTGCCTCTCAGATGCTTTTTTTCACAACATGTTTGAGAATTTGCTCTCTCAGCCCCCACGCTCACTGTGAGAACATGCCCAGGCTGGCCCAGTGGGGCAAGTTGACTTCCGTCAGCTGATTCCATTCTCTGCCTCCCATCCTCCTTCTAACCACCAGTTGCTCACCATCTCCTCCTGAGCGTATCAGGCCCAGATCAGCTCAGCCTGGCCTAGACCTGTCAGACCTGTACACTTGCACAGATTATGCATGATTGTTTTAAGCCATTGAAACCAGGGGAGATTTGTTTTGCAACAACTGAAGCACATCCCATACTGGATATTTGAAAGCCAGAGAAGTAATTTCAGTATCCATTGGAAGAGCATTTGGATTACTTTTAACTAATCTTGAAAGATGTACATTAGGTCCAAGAACTTCTCATTTTCTCTGCCCTTCTCCCCTTTTCAGAAAACATGGAAGTCCTTCAAATTCTAACCCCTTTGGTTATAACTTTGAACTGTTTCCTCTCTTCTGATATTGATATAGGAGAAATGTTAACTCCCAAATGTCAGATATATCAAGGTCATGCCACCCAAATATCAAAGAATGAATTCCAAGGGACTGTGTGTGTTAAGAGTAGGAAAGGTTTATTGAGAGACAGCTCCTGAGAGATGGGAGGGTGTTCAACATGGGTGGCCAACGTGGGTGGCCACAGAGGCCCTTTGTCAGGAGTCATTTATATGGCAAAGTCACAATGTGGGTACAACTTGGGTCAAGCTGCCGTCAACCTATGGGATTACAAGTGTAGCCGCTTAGCTAATATTGACCCACCAGGGAGATGAATCATGTAGCAGGGGTACATGGAAAGAAAAAATTCACTCACCCACCTGGATTGCTGATGCCTATCTGGATTTACTGGGCTAATTACAGTATCATTAACCAATTACAATATAATCTCAAATTATTGTTTAATCCCTTAGGGGAGGCAAGCAGGCCTGGTCATTCCATCTTCATCTTGGGCCAGGCCTTCTTCAGTGTGCTTCCAGCCACAATTCTGATGTCTGTTTTTTCTGCTAACATCATTGAGAGCCCATCTCTCTCTCTGACTATATGTGCATCTAACCTAGCTACCTATGATAGTATGGTGGCTTTTGGCTTGAATCTACAGTAAGGAGTGGTCTTAGTTATGTTTCTCTGGTTGCTGAGACAAAATACCCAATGCCCAAAATGAGGGAAGGAAAGGTTTATTTGGTTTACAGTTTGTGAGGTTTCAGTCTATAATCAGCTGGCTCTGAGGTAGGGTGGTAGGGCACAGGGACAACATTTCAAGGTGACACAAGACAGCAAAAGCAGGGAGAGCAATAAAAAGGGGAGTAGCAAGCAGCCTCTTTCCCTCCCTTATATTGTAGGCAAACTACCTGCCCCAGGGCAGGTGTAGCACTCACACCCATAATCCCAGGCATTGGACCATTCATCAGTCATGAACTGTAGAAGCCGCCCCAGGCTTTGGGGGACAGCTAGACACAAACCATGACAGGAATTCATCTGAACTCACGATTTAACATATAACAGCAAGTGTCATGGAATACTACTTTTACCACTTGTGATGTTCTCTGATATTTTCTATTCTGTTCTATTTTATTGGCTTAAAAATGCTGGTCAAGGATCAGTGTGCTATGACCAGCTGTCTATTATGTGAATAAAGTTTTATTGGAACTTGGCCCCTCCATTTGTGTTTTGGTTGCTTATGGCTGCTTTTATGTTATAATAACAGAGGTGAGTAGTGGTGATGGATGAACTGGTCTGCAGTTCCTGAAGTGTTTATTTTCTGGCCCTTGAAGAAAATAGTTTTCTGACCATTGTATTGAGTTGATTTCATAACCCGTCAGGAAGTTTGACCCTTTATTTGGAAGACACTGTTCAGGGACCCTGAGTTCTTGAGATGTCCTTCTGGAAATTACACTGAAACAATCTGGCAGCTGTGAAACCTAAACCCTTACCCTGTCATGTGCAAACCTTTTCTCTTAGATCCAAATTATACTTTCGCTGTGTGTTACACTACCTGATTGGCTTGCCCAGGAAACTTTTCAAGCAATTCTGAAGTGTTGTACCTCCCCCCCCTTTTAATTTAAGTAAGGCTTTCTAGTGGAAACTAATTGGAATTAAAATGGACACAGATTCCATTCAAGTGCTGCTTATTTATTCATTAGATTCCAGCAGTGCCTTTTTTGTGATATAATGGAATCCATTAGTAGAAGAGGTAGAGAAACAGTGATCCTGGCTTCTTTTAAGAACGGCCTCTCTGGCAACTGGTCCTTATTGCTGCATTTCTAAATTAGGGTAGCATTATTTCTGAGCATAATACAATTTAGAGACATTAAATCGTGAACTTTTGTGGTTGAAAAGACCTTGGGAAACATTTTCTCCTGCTGAGACCTAATTAGGTCCTTAAATGCCAAATTTCTTCAATACCTACATTGTTACTTAGGTTGTGTGGCTCAAGGAATTGATGAGCAAGAGCAGAAGCAGAAAAGACTATAGAATGATCTGGATTTGTCTTTTCAGAATCTGAAATGCAAGGTGAAGAATGGCCAGTTCTTTACTGGCAATGAGAATGGATCCACAGTAGATGAATTTGTAGCACAAGGAGCTTTAGGTAAGATCCAAGAGCACTTTCCCAAGGAAGGTAGGCTGGTGGAAGGGAAAGTTCTCCTGAGTAGTTCTGCTGTGGCTGCCACCCTTTGGGATCAGGTGGGCGGATGTGTGTAAAAGCAGTCTTCTGGGTGTCAGCTGCAAAAACCTGTTGGGGCTTGCTGTACTCGGAGAGGAGAATTCACATCAAGACAGGGAGAGAGTCCAGAAGGCATATGTGACCTCAGTTCCAGGCTCTGGGAACCCCAGAATCCCTCTATATCCTCTTGAGAAAGCCATATAACAAGCCTGTTCCTTCTCTTATAATGCTTCTTCCAATGTTCTGGGATGTGTCCTTTCTGTGCCAGCTTAGATCACCCCAGGGTAGGCAGGAACTGAGACCTAGAGAAGGGGCTTTGGTGTTACTAGGGTCGTTTCAGAAATTTGAGGGCAGTTTTGGCTGTTAGTGATGAGGTTACTATAGCTTTTACTGGCCAGGGATGCAAAACATCTGTAATGGGTAGAACAGTTGTATACCACATACTACCCCACAACTAGATGATCACAGGCAAGTAAAAGCCAAATTCAGGCCTGACCTTCATATAAACCAATTATTTTAGCATATTTTAAACAAGCATCAGCATTTCCAGTCAATAGAGAAAGATGGTATTTTGGAAACTCGTATCACCTATGTAGCATGACCATATCACCCACTGTAGTCCACATTTGTATCTGATCCACTTTTTACATTTCATATTAAAATGCAAGTGTCTGATGACTCCATTATACCTCCTAGAATGGCTGTGGCCAAGTAATTGCATCTTGAAATAGGTCAGCTTTGTCATAAATTGCTTTACTTTTATTCCCATTTATTTTACTCTTAGGACTTCCAGTGTATGGGTTTAAAATTATATTTGGATGGGTGACCAGAGAATTTTTTGCAGATAATAAAGGGGTTTTAGAAGTTATAACCTGGGGGACTTGGGCTTGAGGGTTTAGAACACTGGAATTTGTAAAACTAACTTTCCATCTACTCTAATAATTCAGCAGAATTAATGGTCTTAAAGCCAAACACTTTTTTAAAAACAGATTATGATTCCTACATTGGATGCAAAGAAAGAAGAGACGCTGGCCCTGTCGTCCTGCTCCTCCTGCAGTCCGCCGTTGCACTCTTTTCTTGGTGCAGACTTTCCACATTCCCGTATTTGTGGTTTACCAGTTCTTGCTCAGGCTCTTCATCAGCCTGGCAAACATGCAGGAATAGGAGGTTGTCTTAGTCTACTCTGTGTTGTTATGATAAAATACCCGATAGTGGGTAATGTATCAAGAAAAGAGGCTTCTTTGGCTCTCGGTTCTGGTAGCTGGAAAGTCCAAGTAGCATAGTGCTAGCTTCTGGTAAGAATCCCTGGCTGTGTCACATGGCAGATGGCATCCTAGCAAGAACACATGGTGGGAATGTGTGTGTGGGTGTGTGTGTGTGTGAGCGTAAGCGTGAGTGTGAGAGAGCTTGTGTGGTAAGAAAAGAAGCAAGAGTGAGCTGAGAAAGTCAAAAAGCCAAAATGGCCTTACAGGAACCCTTCTCATGGGAATGAGTCCCGTCCTAGGAGACCTGACCTACTCCTGAAAAGTAACAGTAATTCATTCATTAGGGCGGAGCCTCTGTAATCAGTTACCTCCATGAGGCCCCACCTCTGAAAGGCTCCACCAGCCTAACACCACTGCGCTGGGAACATGCTTCTAGCACAGATTTGCGAGACAGACGGTATCCAGACCCTAACGGTGAAATCAGGTGATCGTTTAAGTTTCATGTGAATAGCTGTGGGCCATCTCAGGAGGGAGGTGTCTGGGAGCTTGTTTGGGAAATAGCACATCTTCAGTTTCACTAAGCTATAGCCAGAATTTAGTAATTCCTTCACTTTTGAATGCCAGCCACAAATTGCAGTAGAATGAGTGCTGTTTTGCACTTTCCTACCAGTAGATATCCAGTATTTTTATATCACATTATACATTGTTAGCAGAGAGCTCGATATATCAATACTTACTGCCATTTTGAAATAATGGTGGCTGTTAAACCCGCTGTTAGAATGTTATTTAATGTGTTAATAAACAAGCACATGTATTACTATATCACAACTTAAAAAAGTATTTTGGTAACTAAGTATAATTGATAGCTGGGGATATAGCTCAGGGATACAAGTGCCTGCTTGGTAAGCACAAGGTCCTGAGTTTGAGTCCAGTATCCCCAGCCCCCAAACATATATACATATAATTGATTTTCTCTTTAGGCCTATGTAGTCTACATTATATACCTAAAAAATCCTGCCGTGAAGGGGTCCATATGCCTCTCCAGTCTGCTAGCACTGTTGCGGTATAGGAGTAATAGAGAACTATAGAGTGTTCTAGATACCACATAGGCCACCGCTCCCATCTCTCCTTGTCATCTGGAGTTGACTTTCCCCTTGGTGCTGATTCAGGGCTGTCAGACAGAGGCAGAGAGTGGGTGTGGGCTCATCTCCAGTTGACCAGTTTTCTTCTTAGACCTGGTTGATGAGTTGCGCTCTACCCGAGGCTCACTCTTCTGTCCTATTTGGAGGAGGCAAGTTTGTGGGAACATGCCTCCAGCAAGGCTGCATCAACTCCTTGAAGGTACATGATGTATTTAGAGATAAAACACCCCCATTATCTGAATCCTGAACAGAACTGTGATTTCTGTTTCAGTTTTTCACATGGAGAAAAACCAGACATTCGGCAGGAAAATTCCCAGTACAGACCAAGCATGGTTTTTTCTTTGAATGCTTTTCAGCTCCATAATTACTATGGTTAAAGATCTAAAATGTACCTCCAAGGTGTCATGTGTTCAGATATGAGCTGGGGCTTTTGGAAGGAGATTGAACCATGGGTAAATTAATTATTTGATGAGTTTGTAGCTGAATATGCTGTTATAAGGGGCGTGCTATTTCAGAGAAGTGTATAACTTGGAGGCATGACCCAGAGGGGTTAATTCTTGTTCCTGGCCCCTCCCCTAGCTGTCTCTGCTTCCTGACTGCTATAGATTGAGCAGCTTTCTTCTGCCAGACCCTTCTACCGTCTTATTTCTGCCTTGGAGCCAGGCAACCATGAAATGGACCGTCTGAAACCGTAAGCCAGATAAACCGCCACTTTAAGTTGTATGTCGTCGGGTGTGTGGGGTCCCAGTGAAGAAAAGCTGACTAATACACTCATTATCACACAGCTCTACAAAGGACCCTGTTGCATAGAAAATATGTCTTGCCAATGGTTGTGGGGCGTGTTTTCCTGTTGCCATATGGCATTTGGGGAGAGGGGCATTGCCCAGAATTTAGGGCTTGGGTAGAGGTAGACAGCTCCACAGTTATGTACCACATCTTGGCAAATGGTTTACCACTCACTGAGTCCAGGCTCCAAAGTGCCGGGCTGCAGTTACTGAGCAGATTTCTGGGAAAGGAGTCAGCCTGTTTCTAGAAACTTCTGTTGAGAAGAAGCGATTTTGCCACAGACGAGTTTACTGCACTGTTCCTTGCTGCCCTCCAGACAGGAAGGTTCGTGTACCACCCTGTACGTCTTTCCCTCCACAGCTTCAGAGTATATTTAGAGCACAAATGTGCTGAGCATTTCCTTTTTAATTTTCAGAAGTTGAGGTGAGGTGGTATCTTCGTTTATTCAACACTGACACCTTGAACAACCATGTTAGACGATAATGAACGTTATAATTTTGGGGGGTTTTGTTTCAAAAACATTAAGATGAAGCTCCGAATGGAAGTCTCACATTTTTCCCACCAGTGGATTTAGTTATTCAAAAAATTATCATTGAGCATAAGCCAGTCCTTTCAGGAAGGAGGAACAGTCCCATTTTATATTACTGCTACTGCTCATTGAAGGCATTGAGAGTCTGCATGTGTATTTAGCAAGCTTATCAATGAGAGGACAGCATCTCATCTTTTTTTAAAGTGGAATAGCAAAATTTAGTTGTATCCTGAGCCACTGAAGGTGCAGATTTATGTAGAAGATTGTGAGTGCTTAGGCTTAATTTTAAAAATCAGGTATGTATCGAACATCCTTTTACTGAGAAGCTGTCCTTCTTTCATGGAATATTAAGGCCAGCTTCTTTTTTTGGTTTGAGAAAGCAAATCACCAGATTCATTGATGAAGAACTGGTGAGCTAACTCACTTTAAAGAGTCTCTGACTCCTCTGTATTCGGAAACACATTCACTTGGCCTATTTCACAGTAGTTTTATTGGGATTAATTTTGATTTTAATCCCACCTTTGTGTATAGAGTAATTAAAATCCAGAAGGTTTAGAACATAGGCGTTTAATACTCATGAGCGACTCATCTCCTGGTCAGATAAATGATGTATTAATGTGTAGCTGCTGGACACAGAAAGGTCCCATTCCCATTTTATAGACCTTATCACAATAAAAAGTAGAAAAATACTCTTCAGCTTGACAGTAAAAGCTTGAGACCACTGTGAGTGGACAAGCACTTTCTTCCTGTTGATGACCTTCTGAGCGTGATAGGTCAGTGGTGTTAGGGAATGCTGGGCAGTCCTATGACCAAGCCTTGTGCATCCTGTCTGATTTCATGCTTGGGAGAGCCTTGACATTAGGTTCCCTTATTTTCATTGAACAAATGTGAGACTGTTGGACTGAGAAAGGAAGAGTTGTGTGCAGTGACTCCTGTAATAAGTAAGGTGTCTTGTGTAGTCTACAATCCAGACCTGGGCACTGAGAATGTAAAGGGGGTGCTATTAGTGGTTATGCTGGGATAACTAATTGGGTGCAGGTTTGGGGGGCATTCAAGGTAGGTCTTTGATTTCAAAGCCTTCCTGCTCACCGTCATAGGCTGAACTCAGGTGGTCCCAGCTACAGATGAATTTCTAAGGCATATAGAATAAACTTCTGAGGAGAGTCCTGTGCTAGGTGTACAGCCAAAGGGAATCATCTTTAAGTCTAGGTGAAAGTTTTCTTTGGCAAGAGAAATGTCTACCAGAGGTCTTTCTTCTAGAAAAACATAAAGAGTTTTGTTGGGAAGGCAGGTGGTTTTTCTCTTCCTAAAGGAAGGTTTTCATTTCTATGTTTTAAAGAATGGATCTACTTTAGCATTTACAAGATATATCTCAACTCCAGGGCAAACATCTTTACAGCCAGTGGCATTTAAGATACAGTGATACACAATGGTTTCTTCCTATGCTATGCACAGGACAATATTTCCAGGATCCGAAATTTGTGCGTGCTCATGTCCTTTTATAAAGTAGCAAAGTATTTGCATATAACCTCTGCACACCTCTCCATATATTAAGTCATCTTGATGATAATATCTAGTACAGTGTAAAAGTTATGTAAGTAGTTGGTATATGGATTTTTTAAAGAATAATGGCAAGGCAGAAGTCTGTATATGTTCAGTACAGATGCCTTTCTTTCCAAATATTTTTTATCATGATTGGTTGAATCTACAGTTGTAGATTGAAAAGGGCTGACTGTAATAAATTCTTCAATAGTAAGGTATATACATCCAAATTTATCACTTTTATTATTAACATTTTCTACATGGCTGTTGTTGGCAAGGCAAATGTGTGAGGTATGATCATTCCCATGAGACGTTAGTATAAACTCCCCGGCCCTCAGTATATTCCGCTCCTAGTTATGCCACATTCTGGCTTTTGGTAAGCCTTTGTGCCCCTGTGAGCATCGGCAGAGGTTCAGTCTCAAAGATGCATGAAGCACAAGGCTCTTATAAATGATATTACAGCCGAACCATGAAAAGTAATAAAGAACATTGCACAGCATCCCAGGATTTATTTGTTCACAGTGTTGTGTTCTCTGGCTGCCTTCTCAGCCTGCTGAGGTGTGAAAGCAGAAGTTTCAGAACAGAGCACTTTGGTAAATACCACAGCCTATAAAAAAAGTCCTGCTAGGTTGTCATTTGTCATCAAGTCTTCAGCGCCAAAGAATGACAGGCCATTCATTCAGAGGCCACTGCTGGAAACCTAGAGCAAGCAGGTGGATGTTACCGTAGGCTTTTTCTTGCACATTTGGGATCCGTCTTTCAACTAAGAGCTGCTACTTGGCCTACGTTCTGTATACCCAGATTAATGGGGGATCTGCTTTCTGAATCTTGGCACACCCAAAAAAGACTGAATACCACAGTAGGTAAAATGACTTTCTGGTGATGAAGAAAAAGCCCCCTCCCATGAGAAGTGACAGAAGGATCCAAAGGGAAATGGGGGAGGGGGTCAGAGATATACCGGGTCCCTGCCCTTCTTTTGAGCTACTCCTAGAACAGCACAGTCATATCTGGTTATTTCTGTACAGGGCCAGGCTTTTCTGTGAAATAGAGAAGTACTGAGACAGGAAGAAGAAGGGGCTGGAAGGGAGGTATGGGTCAGGGGAGCGGAAAAGCAACAAGCATGTAGAAGAGAGACTGGGAGGATGTAGAACAGCTGTGTTTCTGTGGGTAAGCCCAGGGTAACCCGAGGCTGGATGGGTTGGGCCACAAGACCCATGGACGAGTCAGGAGATCTGGAGATTAGTGTGTTCTCTGCCATTAACTTGCCTGGGAGCCTCTGTCCCTTCTGTCAGAATGGTGAGTTGGGTCAGATGTTATCCAGTGTGACTTCCGGTCCTCAAAGAGTTTGACACAGAGCCAATGAACCATTATCACTGGGCTTGCTGCAGTGGCTCTGAACATTTACCAAGAGCATATATGTGGTGTGATAAAAAAATTCACTGAATATGTAAACATTTTTCAAAAAGTATCATAGTAAATTGCCTTTACTCGCCCCTCAAAATATTCCCTGTGCTTTGAACACATTTATCTCATTATTCTTGCCCCTTTCTGAAGAACTTTTAGAAGTCCTTTTTCATGAGTGTCTTCAGTGCTGCTTCAGTTTCCTGAATTAATTCAAAACATTTACCTTTCATGGTCATTTTGACTTTGGGGAAGAGCTGGGAGTTGCTCTGGGGAATCTGGTGAATCAGATCCAGTAAATAAGGTAGATGAGGCCACTTTTGTTTCTACAAGCCTGCCTGTTCATTGGATGGCACTCAGCAGTGTTTATTTTATTTTGAATATACCTTGTAGAGACACTCAGGAAAGAAGACTTCCAAAACTGTGTCAGGAAGTAGCAGTGGTGGGGTAGGTATATTCAAAATGAGGGAGACTATTTTGGGGGGGGGTGTTAATGGCAATGTGTCTTTTACTGTAATAAATTTAAAAAATATTCCCTGAATATTTTGATCACCTTTTGTATGTCTAGCAGGAGGCACAAAGGTGATGCCAGCCCCTGATCCCACAACCAGGGTGGGATATGTCAGGCATACTCGCAGTGTTCCCAGGAGAGAAGGAACAGCTCACTCTGATAAAGCAGTTGTGGTATATCAGGCACTGTTAACGGATTCTTGCCATTGATATGCGTCTCTTAGTCTCAATCTCATTAACTGACAAAAAATTAGGTAGGCACTACTGTTCTGTCTATATGGAAGAGGAAACTGAGGCCCAGAGAAGCAAAGTAATTTAGACCAGGTTTCACCAGTAATTTTCACCAGGTTTTCAATACTAACAAATGGTAGAGCCAGGATTTCAGCTCAAGGAACTTGTGTGGGTGCGGCGTGTTTCCTTTGTCTCCACTGCTGTACCGTTAGCAATCTGGGGGCAGCCACTGTGTCTGTCTTGTTAACTATATTAGTATCTGGCTCAATGTGAGCTCTTAGATGGATTGACTCCCCAGCACAACAACAGCAACAAAAGTAAAACTAAAAAATACATACTTTTAAAACAAGCTCTCGGTACACTTTTATTGAATGGATGGATGGATAGATAAGTGGATGAATGGATGGTTAGAAGGATGGATGAATGAATAGACAGACGAATAAGTGAAGGAGATAAACAGTCTTCAGAGAGCTCACAGTCTAAAGAGAAAAGCAGACCAGTAGTGAGGTAATATCAGCGAGTTTCAGGGAGGAAGTATGCTTGGTCCATTAAGAGCATCAGAAAAGACGTCAATTGAGTTTCTGAAGACGCAGAGTTTAGCAGACTGTGGTGGGAAAGGTATGTCAGCAGAGGGGGCCTTCTGAGTTAACTGCAGTGTTCTCAGAGCTCAGAGGGCAGGGTAAAGGTTCTTGGGTCAAGGACAAGTTCAGGAAAGCCTTCCTCGGGGAGGCATTTGGGCTTGCTTCTGAAAATGGAAGAGAGCATCTGAAAGGGGTTAAGCCAGGATATTTTCTGATAATTTTGATTTCTGATGAGTATTCTGGCCTCTGTTTAAGAGAGGGAACAGGAACAAGACTGGGGCAGGAGGGGCAAGCTACTTTAGTGGTCTTAGTGAGAGATCATGGGAACCTGGAGTTTGGGGAGTGGCTGAGAAATGCAAGGGGAGAAGTGAATTTGGGGTGTCCTGAGTTCAAGGCATCCTAGGGATGCTGCCGTGTGTATGGGTGTCACTGTGTGGTGCAAAGCTGTGCACAGGGAGGTAAAGTCCAGGACGGAGATAAGTATAGACCTTCCCTGCAGCAGGCTGTAGTTAAAAGTTAGGAGAGTAACAGTGCCTTGAGAAAGTGTTAGCTCTTGAAGACTAAAGAATTCCTACCCCTGTAGGGTGAGGCAAAACAAGTCCTGGAGGACTGGCCAAAGAAGCCTGGACCAGCCTAAGCAAGCAAGGCCATAGGTTTTATGGGACAGAGAATCCTGACTGTAATGATACCATTGTTTGAGCCATTGCAGTATACCTGGCACATACAAGCCCTTTAGATATTTGTACTCATTTGTTCTTCATAAAAATCCTGTGAATCCTATTATTGTTCGAATCCGCATTTTACAGCTGAATAAGTTGAGGCAGACAGGCTGTCATTAATTGCTAAAGGTCACAAGAACTACATAACCAGAGGCACTGAGGAGATGTAATGGTGGACAGACTGTGTTAGCTTGAGGAGTCTAGAAGCTTACCTAAGTTAGTCTGCAGTTCTATATCCTGGGGTGTAGAGGACGTGCCCCATGGAGGCTGTTTATGCTCTAGGATGTTCTAATGGTTGGTTCTTTGTGTCAACTTGAGAAGTTGAAAAGTTTAAGTGGCTCAGCAAGGGGCCAGGGTGTTCACTTTGTAAACATCCTCAGCGTGTGCAAGAGCAGGGCATGGAGATGGTATGAGTGCGCCCCCCAGGGCAGATAGTCTGCATATAATATAAAGGAGGAAATGGGGCTTACTTCTCCCCTTTTTGCTCTTGTTGCTTTTGTTGTCTTCCACTGCCGTGAACTGTTGACCTTCTGCCATGTTCTACCCTGCCATGGAGCCAGCTGACTATCAGCTGAAACCTCCACAAACTGTGAGCTAAATGAACCTCTCCTTCTTTAATTTGGGGCATCCGGTATTTTGTCCCAGTAACGAGAGAAGAGTAACAAGGAGATAAGGCCTTCTAAGCTTTTATTGCTTTTGTCCATTGGAAATCTTTGAGGGCCTCCTCAAATCCTCCCAAGTGCATCAGAGGCTGAGAAGTGACAGAAGGTGCTAGAGCTATCTTGGTAAGAGGAGGAAGGGTCAAGAGAAGTGTGCTGCCTAGCGAGGAGAGACCGCTCACAGACGCACAGGCTTAGAGCGAGGTAAGTTCAGAGGGAGACTTGAAAAATAAAGGCAGGAGAGGGGTCGGGGGTCTGGGGATATGGGGGGGGACAGAACCAAAAGCACTAAAGAGGGAGACTAGAGAAACAAAGGCAGAACTTTATTTAGATTGTCTGACTCCATTGATAAGGAACACCGAGAAGAGGGAAATCCAGAGACAGGAATCGTAACCGTGGTTCCCAGGGGCTGAGGACGGAGAGAAAGGAGTGATGCTTAGTAGGATTTCTTTTTATGGTGATAGAAATAATTCGAAACTAAGTAGATGTGCTGATTGCACAACATGGTGGGTGTACTGAATACCAGCAAGCGCTACCTTTTTTCTTCCCAGATAGAGATCTATGACGGTCGCACGCGTGCTTGGCCCATGCTGTACCACTGAGCTCCATCCCCAGCTCTGAACTGTACATTTTTAATTCTGTGTTACATGAATTTCACCCCAGTTTTAAAAAACTGGAGGTAGCAGAAGTGGGTAGGGAGTGGAGTAGGTCCTGTCGCTGCCCTGTGGACCCCGTAATGTGTACACAGCTTTTCTTCTGTCATCTTCTCAGCTCCTGGCTTCTGTTCCAACAGGCATCTGACTGGTTTCCCATGTGACAGTACTCCCAAGGGCCCATCCAATTTGCCAAACCAGTGGCCTCAAAACTATTTTTATATATTCCATCAGCGCCCCCCAAATCCATATATTCCCTGAGATATGGAGATTTATTTTGAAATACAAACGTGTTTTCTGGAATAGAAAGCGCTGCGATCCAGTTCTGGTCTATGTGGTGTGGCTGGTACGTTGTGAGTGCTCAGTAAATTTTGGAATAAGTGAGATAGCGGTGGGGAGGATGGAGGAGGTAGATCTGTAGAGGGGCGAAAGGGTGGTGCTGGTTTGGGAACTGGCTGAAGTTAAACAGAAGCGGAGCTGGGTAAGGACAGGAAAAAGCCCAGGTTCTTACTGTTTCCAAAGACCTGCAGAACACTAAGACAGGAAGTGACTGGCCACACACATTTTGTGGCTACTGTGCATTCGGGTACTGTCCTTACTTTTCCTCTCCGCAGCAGCTTGAGTGTGGCAGAGAAGGAGGACTGTGCAGTGGAGCTACCATTTGTTGTTAAAAGGTGGGGACTTTGTGGGGTGACCACGGTGGTCACACAGCATGGAGAGGGGTAAGGCATTGGTAAGGGATCTGGGAAGGAGAGGTCATCCACAATGAGAAAATGCAAAGAGTGGTTCCAGGACTCTTGGGAGTGCAGAGCAGGCCGTCAGCATTTGGAGTGGGAACAGTGAGCTGGGACGAGGTGTGTGACCCATGTGTGTGGGGTGCAATGAAGGCAAGTCGGGGCTCCTAGAGCCATAGTGTTGCAAGTCCAGGACAGTGTGAGTCCCTACATCCGATGTTCAACTTAACTTGTTAGGGGTATGGATAAAATTAATGTCTTAGGCTTTACTTTAGTATTTACAAGTTGGCAATAGTACATTTTTATTTTAAAATAAATATATGTATACCAGGTGTCGTGGTTTGGGGTTTTTGCAGAGGTAATAATACAATGCAGGATACATATTTTATAAGATTATTTATAACAGTCACTGAAAGAATCATATACAGAGAGAGTACAGGAAATCTGTCTATACACTAACGAATAAAGAATCCAGCTGAGGACCTGGATCCTACTGTAGTGTCTGCATGAATCCAGCTGAAGACCTAGAGCCCATAACAGTGCCTCCCATGAGTCCAACAGGAGGCCTAGAGACCATGACACCATGACGATGTCTCATGTAGGCCTGTTTCACGGATCTGCGCTGGGAAGGCTCAAAGGTCAGTGGTGGAAGCTAGAAAGTCTGTGCCAGCAGGATGAAGGATTTGTGTTAGCGGGCTGAGGGATCTGCACTGGAGCCAGGAAATGATGCGCAAAGTGAGGACCAGAGCTCCCCCAAAGTGAACCATAGCCATTCTCAGTGACAGTGAGGTCCCATGCTCTTCTGATGAGAACAGGCGAGTTCATCAGGCAAGCCAATATAACAAACTCCTCTAGGAAAATGAAGAGCTCCCTACAGCTTCTCAACAGCTTCCATCAGGCTCCTGACGGCTTCTACCAGCTCCCAATACAATAGCCTCTCCTCTTCTTTTTCTCCAATTCTGGCTTCTATGCTGCTGGCAACAGTCCTCGGGTGGGCCTCCCACACCCAGCACCACACTGGTTCAATTCAGCTGGGTGTTGTTACAAGCTGACCACAAGTTGTCAATCCACCACATGAGGGAAATGTACTTTGTTTTCTGCTTTTTGTTATTGTTTGGGAGACAGGGTCTTGCTATATAGTTCAGGCTGATTTTGAGCTCATAATGTAGCCCAGGCTGGCCTCCAACTCACAGTGATCTTCTTGCCTCAGCCTCCCGAGTGCTGAATTACAGGTGCCAACCACATCCAGCCAGAACATTACTTATTTTTGATGAGATATTTGAAAACAGTTTTGAGGCTACTGGTTTAGCAAGTTGGATGGGTCCTTGGGGTTACAGTCACATGGGAGACCAGGTCTGACCTTGTCCTGGTTGACTAGCTGAAGGCCCCTTCCAGAAAGGGTCTAAAGTTTCCCCACATCCCTGGCTCTTTCAAATGCATTCTGTGCACAGAACACTTCGTGCAATGATGAATACTCCTTGTGGAATGTGAATATTCACTGACCATAGAATCTACTCTCTCCCACCCTATTTGATTTTCTTTTAAATTGAGCTGTTTGTTTCTACCCATCCCCCCACCCCCTTCTGACTTTTCTGATAGTCACTGATGATTTTACCTACTTGACAAGAGACTATGACATCAGGAAGTTTTGTTTTATTTTGTTTGTCTCCTTAAGTACCTTGGGTGCAATTTTCCCTAGTCTTGAAATTTGACCTGAAAGTAAGGAGAGTGGTGAGGGGCAGGGGAAGGATCCCGCCCTGGGCCAGGATGACCTGCCCTCCACTTCTGACTCTAGGACTGGCAAGTATTGCTCCTAGCGAGGTTGCATAACCTCTCTGACTTCTGGTTTCATTTTAAAACCAGAGAGGTGATTTCTCTGTGTGGTAAGTCATGAGAAAATGTAGAGGAGTTGATGATACATGTGCAAGTCTGTTAAATTTAATAGGACTTAATACATGCCAGTTCTTCCTCATTCGTGACACACCCCCACCGTGACCGTTAGCTGATTGAGTCCAGCTAAATTGCATCAGCACAGTCCTGGGTGTGGCTGAAGGGATCTGCTGAAGACAGAAGACCCAGCCTGAGCTAATAGGCTTACAGCCTGGATGGAATAAAAGGGAAGTGAAGAAGGAAGGCTCCTTGTGTTGCTTCAGAGGAGCTGCAGTCTTCACCGTGGATGCTGTCTCCTGGCTTCCAGCACAGACTCTTGGGCCTCAGGGACTTGCATGGGACAGGACAGTGAGCTCCAGGCCTTCGGGTCTCCAGTGCACAGATGGCCCTCTTGCACTCTTCATACCTGACTGTGGGCGGCCATCGTAAGCCTACTTTGTAAATCCTTACATATTTATATATCTTGCATTGGATCTGTTTCTCTAGTGAACACTGACTACTGTACTCATCTTACCCCATTTTCTCTTATGCTTTCCTCATGTGCTTTTCCACCCTGGCAGAAAAGGTGGTTTGAGAACCAAGGCTCTTCTTCTCAGACATCCTGTTACACTATTTAATGGTGCCCCTGAAGTTGGTGAGCCTGGTCTTTTCCATGTGATACCTCATTCCTGTGTTCCTTTCCCCATCTTTCCCCCTCTTTACAGAGAGTGTCAGGTGTTTTGGAGCGATTTGGTATATACACGGAGAATTTTGGTGCATGTTCTCTTTGTTTAATGTTACCTCATTAATGATGCACCTCTCCCACCCCTAATGAATACTTTAACAAGGAACTGATTTCAAGGGCATAGAAAAAGAAAATACTGTCATTCCACTCCTTCCTCCTATTGCATATATCAAATTAAAAGAAATGAGTTTTGAGAACATTCAGAGTCAAAATATTTGGGGAGGGTCATTTCTGAAGCCTCCTAGCAGTTGTGAATGAGAGGTTTCCTGTGAAGACGATGCTGTTGCTGCCTTCTGTGATGGACTTGAGCTGGCGTGGGAGCTTCCCCAGTTCACTCGCAGTGTTCCACAGCTCAGCACCTCAGGTTGGCAGCTGGGTTTCTTCCACCTCTGTGGACTGGCCACGGGCTTTTCTGAGCACTGTATTGTCTGTGTAGATATCCTTCTGTCCTGCATTTCATTGAAACATTGTTACTTCATGAATGGAATAAATTTTTCTGGTGCTTTTTTTTTGAGACAGGATCTCACTAGGTAGTTCAGGTTAGCCTTACACTCACTATGTAGCCTGGGTTGGCCTTGAATTCACCATGATCTTGTTGCCGCAGCCTCCCAAGTGCTAAGATTACAGGCCTGTGCCACCTTGCCTGGCATGAATGGCGTAAATTTAAAAAATCATTCCAAAGTCCTCAGGAAAGTTTGGCTGTGAGGAAAGATAGACCTGTGAGTTGTTTAGCTCAGCCTGTTGGTAAGATAAGTGGCTATGGTGCCTTCCCCCACCCCCCCGGGAAAGATACTGTTTTATGTAGTCAAAAATAAATCTGGATGTGGAGGGAGGGAAGGGAAAAGGGATGAGAATATTAAGATTTATTATTATGTACACACACTAGCTTCTCACAAGGAATGCAAGCATGCATTATACACATATACTAATAAGCTAAAATTTTAAAACATGTCTTAAGTTACAACTGGAATTTCAATACAAATGTTAATATAGTTTGGGATCTTTCTGTCTCTATTTCTGTTTTTCTCTTTTCCTAAGAGAATGATTTTGTATCCTTAGACTTTAAAATTTTATCTATCTATCTATCTATCTATCTACCTACCTACCTACCTATCTATCAGTGGTACTGGGGATTGAACCTAGGATCTTCACACTGTTTCCAACTTTTTTTTTTTTAATTTATTTTTTATTTTGAGACAGGATCTTGCTAAGTTGCTTAAGATGCCCAGCCCCAGGCTGAGTTTGAATTTATGATCCTCTCGCCTCAGCATCTCAGAATGCTAGGATTATAGAATTATAGGCATGAACCATCATGCCCAGTTTGAAATTCTTAATAATTTAATTTCTTTAACAGTAAGTTGGGGTAATAGATGTGAGCATTAAAATAATTTGAGGAAAGGGTTTAGTGCTGTACACAAAGTACTCATAGCCATTCAATACACAATATTTGCTGTTTTAAATGCAGATTAACGAAACAAAAAAGTGTTCTGGTTCTATGCAGGCAGCATAGTACTGTATGAAAAGGAGCCTATTGATTAAGCACTAAGAAAGTTTCAGAAAGTCCCAAGATATTGGCACTCATTTGATGGATGTCTCAAGGCAGATAAAACCGTTGAATCTCTTTAGTGGAAGAAACAGGGATCTTTTCGCATGAAGTGGCAAGTGAAAAATATTGCTGTAATTAAAATGTATAGTGTAGTTAATTTTCAGGAAATCTTCATTTTTCATGTCTTGAAGAAGCTTTACAGAGTGACTTATAAAAAAGGAACAGTCTACTGGAAATTAGTACGTGATAAAGCTGAAGCTGTTGGCTTTGGTTGTTTCTTTGATTTTGTTTTCCCTTCTTTCCATCCAAGTTGTCACACCTGGTGACTGAACTGATGCTGGATGTGCAAGTCCTGTAGCCATGTTTCCTCTCTTTTTGCATCTCCCATCTCTCCTTCCATCTTCTTCTTCCTTTTATACCTGAAATACTATGAGGCTGGATGGGAAAAAAATTACATCTTTATATAATGTTGAATTGTAAATGGCGTTTGGCATTTTCTTCAGTTATGAGTATAGGCCTAAACTAAGGTAGAGCAGTCATCTCTTGGAATCTTAAAGGGAACTGGCTCTGGGACTCCCCATGAACACCAAAATCAAGGATGCTGAAGTCGCTTATGTAAGAGTACAGCGTCACTGTGGGGGCCTCATACCTTGTGCTCCCACAGAGCTTGTTGGCATAGGTCAGTCACTTCATGTGGTGTTTTGTTGCAATCAGACGCTGTATAAAGGAGATGCCTGAAGCTACTGCTGGCGTAATATAGCATCCTGTTTTACCATGATTGTTTTTTATAAGAAGGAATACACTGAAATAATGATAAAAGGTATTATACAATAAATATGTAACCCAGTAAAGCAATCGTTTATCATGACAGCCAAGTATTATACACTGTATATAATTGTAGTGCTGTACAGTACTTTTATGTAACTGGTAGGGCAGTGGGTTTGTTTACTGCGGCATCAGTATGAACATGAGTGATGCCTTCTGCTACCACTTGGCGATGGTGATGCCACCGCCAGATGATGGGAATTTTCCAGCTTCATTATAGTCTCGAAGGACCGTAATCATACATGTGGTCCCTCCTCAATGGAAATGCCCTATGTGACATGTGCTGTAAATGCAAAACTCTGGGGTGGTCCTGGGTGGTTCTAGGCGATCCCCATGCACAGCTGACATTGAAGAACCATGGTTTAAATTTTCAGGCAAATTAGTGTATTTTCTTCCAATCTGATTCTTCAAATAACGGATCAAGTTTCATGTTGAGCCAGGTGGTACACATCTGTAAACTCAGCTACTTGGGAGGCTGAGGCATGAGGGTTGCTGAGTGAGGCCAGCCTGGGAAATAACATGAAACCTCATCTCTAAATAAATAAATGAAGTTTCATGTTTGCAGTAGAAAACTCAAACAGCTCTGTCCCCTTTTTAGAGATAACTATTGTTGACAAGTTTTGTGCACACCCAGGTTACAGATACTACAGCCAGACATGTATCTGTGATGGATTGTACTTTATATGTTACAGCACCCAAGCATATTTTATTTATAGGAAACTTTTGTGACTAGTTTATAGATGAAGCTGATCTTTAAGATCAAAGTTCCTGGCCAGGAATGGTGGCCCACACCTATAATCCCAGCATTGGGAGGCTGAGGCAGAAGGATTGCTGTGCATTTGAGGCCAGCCTGGGCTACATTGTGAGTTCAAGGCCTGTCTGAACTACACAGTGAGACCCTGTCTCAAAAAAAAAAAAAAAAAAATTAAAGTTCCCTTTCTTTGGTGTGTTTCTTTTGCCTAAAACTGGGCAGCCTTGTCCTCCCAGGCTCAGTCCAGGAGTAACTTGCCAACCACAGTTTCCCTTTTTCAAGAAATGTTTCCTCAAGGACAGGAAAGAACAGCGTTAGGGTCAGACTGACTGATCTGGGACAAGGCAGACAGTCGATTATTGACATAAACTTCTTGTTTATTTTGAGGCAGGGCCTTGCTGTGTATTCCAGGCTGATCTTGAACTCACTATGTAGTTTAGGCTGGCCTCAAACTCACAGCAGTCCTGTTTCAGCTCCCAAGTGCTAGGGACTACAGGTGTGCACAGCCACACCAGCTTTCACTCTGTTCCTCTGATAGGTGAAGAATGCTTCCTGAAGGGCAGTTATACAGTATATCTGATGTCAGTGACATGTAACTATTATAATTATCCTTGAGAATGATAGTCCCTAAAGGAGCTTGAAATAGCTCATAGATCCCTCAGAGTTTGTGTATTCCTATTAGTGAGCAGGTGGCGGAGAGCAAGGAACGTTAAAAAAAAATTGTGCACCTCCTACTGACAAGGATTTAAAGACCCTAATGCATCACGATTACTGTTTACATATGGGTGGCTTTGGAGTTCAGTTCAGGCGTGGATATTAGCCTATCAGTGCTCTTACTGTGTGTTATAGTTTATGTATAGATATCCCTCCAAAGCCTCATCTGCTCACAGGCGAGGCTTTTGGGCCAGGGTACCCTATAGCTAATAGCCTCCGTGGGTCACAGGGGTGTGGCCTACAAGGGTATGCCTGACTCCTCCCTGCCTGACTCCTCCCTGCCTGACTCCTCCCTGCCTGACTCCCCCT